>BHFT01054180.1:0-17309 GCA_004320025.1 Laticauda laticaudata
GAACGAAGACGATCCACCAGTAAGAATCTCTGAGCTACAAAAATTTAGATGTTTCAACTGATGTAACTTATGGCGGAGACCACAGATAATATCAGGCAACCATTTATAGCGCCTATTCCTATTAACTATATATGAACTGAAACTGTATCACACTGCTAATAGGTCAGGCTGCTTGACAGGAAAGCAATGGATATGAAATCTTTACAATACCCAAGTTTTTGGAAGTATATGAAAATGCCAGGTTACCATCAGGTAATGCATACCATAGGGTGGGTAAGTGGATTCATAAAAATTAAAAACAGGTGTTGATGGGACTGTTACCCATAAAGCCAGGTTAATAGCACAGGGTTCAATCAGTCCACCAAAGATTACAATGAGGTGTTTGCACCTAGTTCCTGAAGGCTACAACATTATGAGCAGGCTTTAGTGTGGCAACTAAAAAAATAAATACACAATAAACATTTTGATGTGGAGACAGCATATCTTCAATACACCATTGCAACATACTATATTTTAAGAAACCTTGGGTATAAAAACTGATAATAACACTAGCCTTGGAGATTAAAAAAGAGTCTTTAAATGATTAAAGCAAATCAGGCTATAAATGGAACGCAGTGTATAGTTAAGGAATTAACAAAGATAAGGTTTTGTAGCTGGCATGGCTGATCCATGTTTATTCAAAAGGAAAAAGTAGTAGTTTCATTGTTGTATTGGTTTCACTGTTATGACTATAGCATTAAATCACTAAGATTTGAACAAGAAGCTACAGTTAGAGAAGGACTATAAATAAAACATTTAGGAGAGATTAAACAGTAATCTTGGTTTAAAAAAATAGATAAAATAGGGGAAGCTACAAAAATCTTTGGGCAGACAGAGAAAATTAACCAGTTACTTAAGAATTTTAAATGAACTTTGTAAACCACTAAAAACACCGGATGAGCCAAGGAGTTTAGCCAATAATGATGTTCAAAGTCCTGTTTTTGGATAAATATATTTATCAGTCCTTGATTGGTAGTTTATCTTATCTCAGTAATTGGTCAAGGCTAGATATAGCATACAGTGTAAACCAATTAGCTAGGTTCAATACCGAGCCAAATGAAAGGTACAGCAAGCTGCTAACATGTGTTAAGATATCTGACAACAATACATTATATTTTTGGAGCCCGTCCCATTGCACTTACGGATGCAAAGAGGATGTAAAACATTAAAAAAAGCTTGCCTCGTTGGAAATACTTGCATCGTTGTGTACTAATTGCATACGTGTTTTCATATGCTCTAAATCCCTCGAGCATCCGTCCACTGCAAATTTTCAATCCATGCAAGAAGTTTTGGAAGCTGCACAAAACTTTGTGAACGGATGACTTTCACTGCGGTACTGATGTACATCCATTTTTGTCAAATACGGGCAACAAATTGTTCTATGTCTGTTATCAATGCGTTAAATGTCCACTTTAACCATCTCTGGCATCTCTGGCCATCCCCTTAACTCACCTCTTGCTCTGCAGCTGAAAATGGAAAGAGGGAGGAAAAAAGGTACACAGACGTCTACAAAGCGTTAGTAGTATGGAAATAAAAGGATGTAAGCGTAATGTATCTCGTATATAAAGGATTAAAATGGACAAAACATTTGTATCTGGATGTATCTTCCAGATATCTCACCCATGAAGAGAGGATCTTCAACTACAGGCTGTCCAGGGAAGACGGGTTGGTGCGAGAACGCCTTTGGCATCCTGGCCAACAGGTTCCGATACTTCTCACCTACCATGCAGCATGAACACAGAGACTGTGAGGAGCATCATGGAAGCTTTGCTGCATCCTGCACAATCTCATGTGCACCCACTACGCCAGTGTTGCAGAACAGACTTGTGGGCCGTCAACAAGGAAAATGGTACATGGAGCCTGGTGAATGAGGCAAGGTAACGTAACCTAATAGAAACACTGTGGAATGTACAAAGCGCCAACAGAACTTTCACGTGAAGGGAAGAAGCAGCGCAACCTACTGAGACACTGGTGCAACTCCGAGCTTGGAGGAATGGAGTGGCAAGACAGGATTGACAGATGATTAATGGTGCTTCCTTGAAGACTTGTTGCATAAACACTGATGGATTGTGCATGGATGTTGAGTGGTCCTACAATGAATAGGGCATTAATGATCATGGATAAATTGTTATTGATAATAAGGTCCTATTATTGGGCAGCTGGGATGATGGAACCATACAGTCCTCTATGCTTGGCACTGGATGGTTTATCTAATCCCGACAACTATCGCTTATCTAATCCCACAAACGCAATGCAAGGCTTAACCATTTTTTTAAAAGTTTTCACCAACACTTTATATAAGTAAAAAAAATGAACCCAAGTGTCTAGCAAAGATAACCTTTATTAACTTATTAACTTTATGATTTATTTAAATAAGCCAAAAATGAACCAAGTAAACTGTCTTAACAAAGATAAACTTAACAAGTACAATCAGTCTCTGACACTATTCTCAGTCACTCTGAGTCATGTCCATGGTCTCAGCTGTTAAGCAGGCAGGGACTGTGGAGGTGGCTGTGGCTTGAGTGCTGGTCTGAGGCACCATTGGGGTTGGTCCCGAGGAGTAAACAGGGGATGGTGTGTTCAGGAAAGCTGTCCAAGAGCTGACTCAGTCCCGTGAGTGGAGAGGCCCTTCTTTAAAGGACTTGAGATGTCAGGCCAATACTGATGACAGATTGTATGTTGACGGGCATTTGGCTGTGTGGTGGAGGAAGGAGGAGTGTAATGGGGGATTCTGGTATGCAGCTGGTGAGGAGTGAGATCTGTGGGCATCCGATGAACCTGGGCCCTGGACTGGGACTGAGTAGGAGCAGCTTTAGCTGGGCTTGAGGTTGGCAGAAGTGCCTGTGATCTTCTGCTTCATCACTGGTACTGGCCTCAGGCAGGTCCCTCGGGTCTGACTCCACATAGGTTGATGAAGCGCTTCCGGCCGCTGAGGATGGTAAATGTCGCAGTGGACCAGCTGAGAAGAGAAGTCTGTGCTGGTCTTCATTGTGTCCATCTGAATCTCCAACAGCATCATCTGTGGGTCCTGGCCCTCCAGTCTCCTCTCTGCTGCATCCTCTGGGCTGGGGGTGGGGTGGTGGGTTGGCCTCTGTGCTGCTGCTTCTTCTCATTTGTGACAGCAAGTGGCATCCCCATGGATCCTCTCAAGTCTGACACAATGGGGAGTGCAGCTGTCGGGGGGTCTCTGGCCATGGGCCTCTGAAGACACTTTGCCTGGACAAGGGTAGCTGGCTCTTGCTGAAGAGGACTGGCTGTTCCTTTGTGGGCTTCTGAGGGAGAGGGGTCTCAGAGGGGGCTGCTCCTCGTGGCGGATCTCATCGTCTCCCGGAAACTCACTTGGCCATGATGTACATCTCCTGATCAGTGAGGGTTGACAGCGGCTGCCGGATTTCTTGAGGTGTAGCTTACCATACCAGGTGTGCATGTGCTTCCACCATCCAGAGTACTTTCTGCGTCTAGCCCAGGCTCTCTGCCTTGTCTCTCAAGCTGGCCTGCTTCTTCTTGTGTCCCGATAGAGTCTGTGACGCCTTTCTCCAGAGTACTCCATTCTCCCTCCAGCCATTCAGCACCACCATCCTCAGTCTCGGAAACGGTGTAACTTGTTTCTCTCTCCCTCTCTTCTGCCTCTTCCTCCCTCTGGCAGGGTCTTTAGCAGGGCCTTCAGGGGCTTGAGCAGCACATCCCTTGATGTGTCATCCCGCTTTCCATCCGCTGTGATCCGCTAGCTCCATGACATTTTCATCCGTTTCAAACATCCCCACTACATACTACCACCCAATGCCGTTCTTTTTTCCATTCTTTCCATTCTGTTATGCAATTTTCACGAATTTTTGGAGCGGATGAACGGATGGAACCACCGCCCCGAATTTTGCTCAGTCCGCTTGTGCCTTTATGCATACGTTTTGCAATCGTGACCAGTGGGACCGGCCTTAAGGATGACTAAGTTTTTACTGCACATGGCTACAACAGAATAAATACAACGCTACAAGACATAAGATACACTAAATCTACTGCAGGTAATGTAGTATTTTAGGAAAGTGTTGGTTGGATGGAGGTTTATAGTCAAACAGAACGATGTTCATTGTCACAACTGGGAGGTGAATTTCATAGTTTTCTCATATTGATGGTCAGATTTAGTTTACTAGTACGAAACAAGCTGTTGATTGATATGGGGCAATTGATAGTAATAGATTCTAGAATGTTGTTTATGAACGGACAACCATTCGACAATCTACGATGCGTTGCTAATCGTTGCGTGGTAGAGACAACATCAAAATCACCAGGGAACAGATTTAAGATGATTAAATGTGGGCATATGTGTGTGCGAAAGAGTAAAATGATTAAACTGGAATATTGCATGTCAGAGAAATAGCATTGCAGACGCATTTTTACAAAAGCCCAAGGCTCTGTAAGTCATAAGGCTTGCTGTGAGGATTTGGAACTTAAACTGTAAGGTGCTATATTTGTCTACCCAGGGAGAATGTTATGGAATGTGATTAGTCATGCTAACAGTTGGGTTAGGAAATATAAAACCAGGAAGACATTTAATAACTGTCTCTTTAAGGGAATGGCTAATAATTGTAATTGGTTTTGGTTCCTCAAACGGCCATAAGTTGGAGCCAGAAACCTGGGTTGTTAGTTCTTGTAGATTGCTAGCTGCTAGTCTGGTCGATGTGGTCTGTTGTTTGGGCTGGTGGTTTGTGGTTCTTTGCATTTTCCCTATTGACTGTTGCTGATTCGTCGTGTCTTCTTGTTCATAGGAATCTGTTACTGAACTGTATATGATACTAGACTTTGATTTTGGATTATCCCTGGGACTGAGAAAAACTGCTGCTGTTCAGACTGCGTGTATGACTGTGAACTGCTTTGGGATTTGCTTAGCGTTTACTGGAAGTCAAGAACCTACATTTTACTAATACAGTGTATCTGTGTGCTGTGTTATTCCTCACCACTCTCACTATGTCTCCCTGTGTGCACTCATTCTCCTAATGGGGAATTACCTCAACAGTATCCTTTGCTTTTTATCCCTTCTCCTTATTGTTTTGGAGTTTACGTATGTGATAAAGTTAAATATTATAGCCTTTTATTGAAAACTTGGAGATTTTGAATAAACGAGTGAATGAATGAATGAAGGAATGCGTTCTCCTTAATTGGTGGCTTAGCAGTGCATAATGTGATATTGTTTTTGTTTTTTTTTCAAAATTGGGATATTTACAGGAACTCTATGTTGATGGACACCATTGAAGATAGAAATCTTGGAAACAAAATAATAGCTTAGGCTCAACTTAGCAAAGAGATTCCAAAAATCAACTTTCTCTAAAGAGTTCAACCTTGGCTGTATAGATGACAGTTAAAAAAAAAACAGTCCTGAATTCCACAATGGATTCTCAATTGTGATGCAGGGAGGAGGAAATTGACACACAATCCTGGCAAATGATCTAGCCATTCAAAAATTGCCCGAGATGCACCAGCCTGTCCAAAAAAGAATGGAATGGAAGAATATGCAATGCCCTCATTTCTATCCTGACTTTCTCAGCAGGGGAGGACACAACAGTTCATTGAAATTAAGTGAATGCAGTTGCGAATGTCCTGGCTTTACCTCTCAACAAAATCATTGGCTTGTTTTTCTTCATTTATTTGGTATATTTTTTGTCTTTTCCACCAGGGAACATGCATTCCTGTATCCCATTCAGGTTCTCATTATGGCCTTAACAGATAAATTAAATTGAAAAAGGAAAATAAAAGTGGGCAGGGTACAGCGTGTTTTGTTTTTGAATGGAAAAACACACATGAGCCCTTACAGCAATACTTAGTGCTTTTGAGTGATTGTCTCATTCATTACAGAAATCTTTGAATTATGACCACAATGGAACTTAATTTTTTTATTGCCAACTCAGATTGTTGTTAAGTGAATTTTGCCCCATTTTGTGACCCTTCTTTCTGCAGTTGTTAAACAAATCCCTGCAGTTGTTACATTAGTAACTCAGTGACTAGCTTGCCCATGGAGTTTGCTTGTCAGAAAGTTGCAAAAGGGTATGACATGACCCTGGGATACTACAACCATCATAAATACATGCCAGTTGCCAACATCTGGCTGTAGGGATCCCACAGTGATTGTAAGAGTGACAAACAGTCATAAGACACTTTTTTAGTGCTGTTGTAATGTAGAATGGTCACTAAATAAATACTTGTAATTCAAGGACAATTGTACATTCTGGATTTCACACCAATTGGCTCACACCTTTTCCTTTAAGATGCCTAAAGTCCATTTCCCAAACCAACTTAGTTTCAGTGGGGTAAACTGAAAGCCAACCAGATCTTTTCACATTCTTCTTCTCAATAATTCCTCAATGCTCAACCTGCCTCCTTTTTATGAAATCTTATTTGCCACCACCAAAAAGTTATTATTCGATTGGAACCTCATATTTACTTCTTTTTCAGAGCAAATTATCAAGTTAAAGTGATAGCTATTCAAAAACAGAGCTGAGAGATAATATTTTCTTGGAAAGATGGATATTCTGGTTTAAGTGCCAACTGCAACTGTTAAACAATTCCCCCCAAATCTGAGTTTAGTGAGCACTGGGATAAAATCTGGTGTGACTAAATGTGTGACCAGGTTGACAAGGTTAGCAACTATCTCCTCCTCCCTCTCTTTCTCCTCTTCCTCCTCCTCCTCCTTTCTCTTCCTTCTCCTCCTCCTTCTCCTCCTCCTTTCTCTTCCTCCTCCTCCTTTCTCTTCCTCCTCCTCCTTTCTCTTCCTCTTCCTCCTTGTTCTCCTCCTCTTCCTCCTCCTCCTCCTCCTTTTTCATATTAATTTCTGTATCATTTTCCTAAGCTACTCATCACAGTTTACATTAAACTCCAATCATCTGAATATATTTTAAAAATTACAGACTGAAATAAGCATAAAATGGTATCGAAACAATTTAAATGATTAAGCACTATTAAAAGCACTATTATTTTTCTTCTTCTCCACCCATGCTGACAGTCTCTGAAGAGGGTATCTAAAAGGGGACTCCTTCTACATTTTATGAACAATGACTGAAAACTTCCCATTCTTAACAGCCAAAGAAGATTTTTCATGAGAGTCTTCCTGAGTGACAGGTATCAAGAACATCTTTTTTCTGGTATCACAAAATTAAGCTATTCTTTCTGGGCCGTTAAATTTCTAGATACAATTTTGGCAAAGTTGAGGAAGGAGTACATTTTAAGGAGAGTCAAGATTTCTTATCCAAGACAAATATCTATGTAGATTCTCAATCATCCAGGTCATAGTTGTCCCAAAGTATTTTTTCAAAAAGCAGTTTAACTGAAAACAAAAGAAATTTCGCTTCTCATCCAAAAAGCTTCATTGGTTCTGGCAGGAATATGGAGGCAATGGAAGGATTATTTCTGACAGGATGATGGGAAGAGGTTGGAAAAATAATTTTCTTTGCAGTCATCTTGTCATTAACACTCTCTCTGCAAACTCTTAAGGCCACTTGGGGGTTTTATTGGTGCTCTTGGGGTCACCTGTATCAGAGTGCAAACCTTCTTGGAACTGCTGAAAGGATTGTGTTGTTGACCGGAGATAGGAGGTACTATCCTGGACAAAGTAGTCTGGTAGTCCGATAGCTCAGAAGACTCTTTGCAGTGAATTGTTTTATATGAAGCTCATGGGAACTGAGACCCAAGATCTGAAAGAAGCTCAGTCTGCCTTATCCTTGTCATGAATGCAAAATACAGGCAATCCTTGAATTATGATAAATTGCTTAACAACTAAAATGGGAACTATTGTTAGACATAAGGACATATTGAATGAAAGGGTGAGCACAAAACTAAATAAGAGTTGACTGAGTAAAGGGTTAATATGCATTGGTACTCATATCTGAAAATACAATCAAGATATGAAAAAGATGTTAAAGCTGAGATTTTTACAAAAGTAGTTGACAGAATTGGATAAAATACTAAGACAAGCTGATTTAAAAAATAGTGTTGTTATTTATTATGTGTCAAACTAGAAGAAGAACAAGTGAAGGAAATGATAGTGTGGGTAAAAACATTTGGGTACGCTATAGAATTAGATAAATGGCAGAAACTATGGGAAAGAAACTATTAATTAACAATGTTGGCAGTATACAAAGAAAATTTGTACAAGATATTTTATAGATGGCACTTCGCACTGGAAAAATTGGCAAAGATGTTTAAAGACAAACCAGCCAAATGCTGGAAGTATCATCAGATACCTGGATCATATTACAATTTGTGGTGGACATGAATAGAAGCTAAAAGATATTGGACAAAAGTACACACGTGACTGGAAAAAATGATAAAGCAACTTATAGATTTGAAACCTGAAATATTCCCATTAGGAATGGTACCCAAATGCTATAGCAAAGAAAAAGTGTATTTAATTATTCATGTATTAACTGCAGCTAGAATTGTATTTGCTCAGAATTGGAAAAGCAAAAATATTCCGGCAGAGGGAAAGGTGATTGAGAAAATATTAGAATGTGCAGAGATGAACAGATTAACATTGGCAATCAAAGAAAAAGAAGAAACTGAATATTATATGGTATGGTATTTATTTTATCAATGGTTGGAAAATAAAACAAGTTAAAATATAAAATATATAGAATATAAAGAGAAATATATAGAAAAATAAGTTAAGATTGTTAGAAAGATAATATATGTCAGAAACCATGGCTTATAAAGAAAATGTGATTACTGTTATTTTGGCAAGAAAGTATGTTAATTATAATTGTTTGCACAAGATATATGTACCCCATCAACACACTGTTTAAATGAATGACGGACTTGTTGTAAATATAAAATAAAAAAATTGCTGAACAACTATTTAAGTTTCTACCTCATACACAGATTTTTTTAAATTTATTTTTATTTTATTTGGTTTGTCAATTGCTTACAAGATAATAGGTATAAGTAAAAACATAGTTATGAATACAGATATACATGGAAAATATAAAGAAATAAAAAGAAACAATAGGACAGGGATGGTAACGGCACATTAATGTGCTTATGCATGCCACCCTGATTGAGATCTTCTTAAGGAAGGGATGAAAAGTCAATAGTAGAAGTCTTAAAGGTTAAAGTTTTTGGGGTTTGGGGAAGAACACAAGAGTGCCAGGTTATGATAGTATTGGCCAGACATTGACCACTCTGTTGCTGAAGGCTGTATTTCCCTGCCAATGCAAGTTGTGATGTGATTAAGGGCCTTCAGTTTATGTATCTATTGCTGTGCTCCTTGTATTGGTTATGGTTGAAACTGAAGTATTCATTGACAGGTAAGGAACATGTGCAATATGCTGTATAATTTTATATAGCTATACTTAGATCAGACCCAAAGGAGACCTAGTTCTCGGTTTTCTAAGGTCTTAGAATTTCAAGGTCTGGTGCATAGTAATTCTGCAAACGAGTAGGGGAGTGGAGACTCTGTCTTGTGAAAATATTTCGAAACTTTCTAACTGTGGTTTAATAAGTCAGATACGTAATGCCGGGTTCCAGACGATCGAGTGCTGAATTAAGTATTGGTCTAGCAAATGTTTTTTGTATGCTCTAGTTCGTAGTAATGTGTGATGATTAACCAAGAGAAAAGGTTACACAGGATTAGGTTAAGCTCTTAATGCTTTTTTGGCTATGTTACTTACGTAGGCTACTAGCACACTTGAGAATATTAGAGATGAAGTTATTCAAAGATCGCTTATAAAAGTTTTGATCCTCAACAAGGTCTTAGATTATTCAGCCTGTATTTTATTTTCTGATTTTTTTTTTGCCAATATGTAAGACAGAGCATTTATTTGTTGAGACTAGAACCCATTTCCAAACCTCCAAAGGCTGTTCTCTTGTAGTCTTATGGCCACATATCAGATGCTTGGCAATTGAATTGTATTTATGATTGTTTGCAGAATTCTATGGTCATGTAAATGTGTTTTATAACATTTTTTTGCCCTGAATTAGCATTTATTTCCAGTTTTGGGCAAAAATGGCCTTTTGCAAGCAATGGGTTTACAATCACCACAAAAACAATAGTAAAAACAGGTCGAGTCACATGGTGATCTGTTTTATGACCCTCCCAGTATACTACTGTCATAAGCAGGCTGCGTTATGGTCACAAGTCAAGAACTATCTGTAGATACCATTATCTATGCACTTATATGTTCACAGCATCTGCCTCAAAGCCAACTAGCTCATTCAATGTCATTACACAGACTGACATCTGGGACAGAGACTTTAAAAGGTTGCACCAAATGATACTTCATGGGCATCAGCAAAGGCCAAACTGGGATGGTTTCATTTATAATAAATATATGCATATTTAAATAAATATGTACTACTTTAGTGTTTAATCTGCTCTTTTCCATACTGAAATAAAAGTGATGAATTTACTCATAAACCTGACAAAGCAGACTTCCTTACTGATATTCATTCAGCTTTCTTTGACTGCAGCATAATATTCTGATATTTTATGTGTCAGGGATGTGTGTGAAATATATCTACTATGACATCAGTGCCAGTGCTAGTAAAAGTAAAGGAAATTCAAAGCATTCATGTTAGTAATTTCTTTGGAGTTTTCCATGAAGAGCTTGGGGAACAAAAAAAAATCACATATGTGATTCGTATTATGATGGATCGAAGTTCTACCTTGTACCTGTCACTGCATCAATGCCCTTAAGCACCTTTCAAGGAGCTGTCTGACATATGCTTCACTCAATTCTGCCTTCATTTATTCTCTGATCATTTTAGTGGCTTTGCTCATTTTTGCATCAAATTGCAGGTTTAACTTTTCCTACTGACATACTTTGCCTGAATCCATTTCAATAGCAGGGAAACAAAAACTGACATATGGAAACAATGCCGTCGAAATAAATCAGTGAATACCACTATAATTCCCCTACCCCTTTTTAAAATAGAAAATATCTTCCTATCCCAAATAAAGTCAAAACTAGGAGGCACAAAACAAATGCATTTTAATTTCTCTGATTTTCTGGCTACCTTCCCCCTCTTTTGGTATGCTCGGATGCACCGAAGTAAACCAGATGGTATTTATAGAAGCCAATCTATTGAAGTCCTTGAAAGACAGCCTTCATGTTTTTCTCAGATCCAATGCATATTAACTGAAACTAATACATTTCTGAAATGGAATAAGCTGCTACTGAACAAACTCAGATCTTTCATGGCTCATTTGCATAGTTCCCAACTCTCTCTATATTGATCTGCTTCAAGTATAATTATATTCAACCTAATCCAATGGCTCTAGAGCATGCATTAAAATGAATGCATGCATCTTGGAAAAACAGAGGTTGGCATATTTCCCTTCTGTTTATTCATTTTATTTATTAAGAAAATTTATATGGTTGCCCAACTAATTCATGGTGACCGGGTGGCTTACAGAATAAAACTCCAAATAGAAAACCCAACAAGCCCTCCCCCTCTGCTCTCTACTCCACTACAATCAAACCAACTACTCATAGGACATTAGAATAATAAAGTTGGAAGAGACCTTAGAGGTCTTCCAGTCCAACCTCCTGCTCGAGCAGGAGACTTTATACCTTTTCAGATAAATGGTTGTCCAGTCTCTTTTTCAAAGCCTCCAACTAGTGGAATTGTGGGGAGCACCCACAACTTCTGAAAGCAAGTTATTCCACTAGTTGATTGCTCTCACGGTTAGGAATTTTGTCCTTAGCTTTAGGTTGTTTTTCTCCTTGGTTAATTTACATCCATTGTTTCTCTTCTTGCCTTGTGTTTTGGAAAATAGGTTGACACCCTCCCAATATTTCCAGCCTCATCTTTGTCGTCCATTTGATGGGCTCTATATCACCTTGGGTTCCCCAGGCTTGCTGGCAAAACCATGTCTTCAAGGCCTTTCAAAAGAGTGTCAAGATGGGAGCCAATCTTATCTCTGGGGGAAGATGTTCCACAGGGAGTCACATTATATGGACTTTTTGAGGGGACCTATAACATATGGTACTTCCCAGCTTTGGTTGCTCAGGTAGATGTAACTGGGAAAAGAAGGTCCTTCAAACAAACTGGCCCCAAGCCATGTAGGACTATAAAGGTAACAAACCTATTGCAGATCATACAATACAATCAGAAAGATTCGGTGTGTGGGATTTTCCAGCATGTATACAGTACAAGAGTACGGGTATGTCTTTTGATTTGTATCCTAGGTTTTTCTGATCTTTCAGTCCAGTCCAGTCCAAACAGAAATTGCCTCTATCTTCATGTATTTACAAGACAAATCACCAAATGGAGAATATCAATTCCACGGCAAACCATTTGGGGTTGTTTTTTTATTTGACACTATCAGGAAAGCATTTTTTTTTATTATTTTGGATGCTTTCTGCACATATGGAATCTCTGAGTGTGTGTCTGTGTGTCTGTGTGTCCGTGCACATGCACAGATGCATCTATGTAACTCACAAAAATTCTACACAGGGAGCTCTGAATAAAATTGTATATTATACTCAGTTTATTATATGACCAATTTAAGATATTTATTTCTTTATATCCTGCCTTTATTATTTTTATAAATAATTCAAGGTGACAAACACAGTTAATACTTCTTCCTCTTTCTATTTTTCCACAATAATCCTGTGAGGTGATGTGGGAGAGAGGCCCAAAGTAATCCAGCCATCTTTCATGCCTGAGGTGGAACTAGAACTCACAGTCTCCTGGGGATTGGCACAAAGCCACCCAACCAGTATTCATGCCTAAACAGAACTAGCCTGGTGCCTTCGTTCCTCAACCAACTGGATAATGGCAGAGATTAAAATACATGAATACCTGCATCTTTCTCTTCTCCCTGCAGTAAGAGATCAAAATAGCCAAGACAGAATAGCTTCATGAATGCAGTATCAGCAAAAGAAAATGAAATGCTGTATCATTACTCCAGATCACCTCCTAGTGACCTGGAATAATGGCCATTCGCTTATCCTTATGTCAAGCAGACAGTGACCATGGACAAAATAGTGGAGAAAGGAGAATAATTCACACCCTCTTCCTCGGAAGAAGAAGAATGTATAACTGTATTCAGTGTAAATAAGTACATCAGTATTTTATGTTAATATCTCAGATATCAAGGCTCATCTGCAAAAAAGTAAAGCAAAACAAGAAAAAAAATCTAGAGGTATTTTGCTTTTTTAAAGTTCGAGTGGTGATAAAAAATCGCCCCACAAATTTAAAAAAAGAAACTTAAAAAAAATCACCTGAGCAAAAACTGAAGCTGTTTTATTTTTAAATATACTCCTGGATTTTAAGCATCTTTTCCGATATGGCAAGCTTTCTCTACAAGAGCTCCAGTAGAAGACAAGATATTAAGAACCTACTTTGGCCTATTTTCTAGAACAGACTTGCTTAGTCTTTTCACTATTAAACTATTCATGTGATGTCAACATCACTATTCATGTGATGTCAACAGCAAGCAGACTAGCGGCCATGAAATACATCATGTATTTTCCTCTTTTTTGCAGTTACTTTTCTGTCAAAAGAACAAAAGGAGGGAAAGTAGATTGAGAACCTCAGTTCTCTGACTGAGTTTGTACTTTTTGTGAAGCCACAGCTGCTTAACTATGATTTAGTGAGTAAGCCATAATTGGCTGGGCATAAAGTTATAAACCAGAATTTACAAACCACAATGGCTGAGTTCATTCTAAGCCAATATCAGAGCAACCACACTATTCGTTATTGTGATCCCAGTCAGTGATTCTGCCCTCTTCTAAGTAGATCATCCTTGAAAGTGCACAAACACATAATAAAATAATAATTTTATCATTTTAAAACACCAGGTATGTTATTCTTTTACCCAAGGTTGCCTGAGCACAAGCCTTCCTCTCTTTGGGTGCTTGACAGAACTTTTGTTTTTACTCTGTCAAAAAGGAGAACCTGGAGTATCTTAAAAACCCATCAAGACAATAATGGTAGTCATTAAATGTTCCTTCTATCTATAATTCTTCATTCCTTTCTAAAATCTTTTTATTTCTTTTCTTTTTGATTAGAAGTTCTGATCACAGAACATTGAACTTTCCCATGCCTCCCATCACATCATCTGTTTTCTTCAAAATGTGTGAAGAAACCGAATGCTACTGAACTAAATCAGCTGCTTTCATAATGCATATATATGCATGCATAAAGGCAACAAAACCGAAGCATATCAATCCCCTTTGATCTGAGGTGCAGCTTTTGCTCATTCCAGGTACAATTTCAGCCATGTTCAAATATAATTTCTTAATGCAGGCCATTTTAAGGAGTAAAATTATGGAGAAATCACCTTGAATACAGGTAACTCTCAACTTAGGACAATAATTGAGCCTAGAATTATGGTTTTAAGTCATGGTGTTCCTCAAATGAGTTACTACATGACTGCACCCAATTTTATGATTATTTTTGGGCAGCAATCATAAAATGGTTGTAAATCAACCACAATTAAAATAGTTGTTATTCAATGAACAATCATTAAGCAAACCCGTTGCAAAACTGGAAGAAAATACTGGTTTCCTACAAAAAAAACCCACATGGTAATATGACTATGGGTTTCGGCAGATGTCTATAAAAGCCAGATGTTGGCAAGTACTTAAAAGTCCATCACATGACTTGAAATGAGGTTGTAAGTAATTCTGGGGAAGTCTATCTTATCTTCAAATGGTTGCTAAGCAAGCAGTTATAAGTCAAGGACTACCTGCATTTGCAAAATGAATTAGTCTTCTGGAAAAAAAAAACTATATCCAAGCTTCTATATGAATAAATGTATGAATGATGAATTTGTTATTGGCCAAGTGTGATTAGACACATAAGGAATTTGTCTTGGTGTAAATGCTCTCAGTGTATATAAAAAGAAATGATACATTCATCAAGTATCTAAAATACAACACTTAATGATAGTCATGGGGTACAAATAAGCAACCAAATCATACTAGGAAAGAGTCAGTATAAATTGTAAAGATATAAGCGAGATAAGGAGTGATGAGAAGATTAATAGTAATAGTAGCACAGACTTAATAAATAGTTGGACAGTGTTGAGGGAATTATTTGTTAAGCAAAGTGGTGGTATTCAGGAAAAAAAATGATATTGTCATTTTTCAGAATAAGCATAATGTCACGAAGAGGAAGGAAGCTTTTGCTGCTAAATTTTTGATTTCTGCAATGGTATAGAACAGGGATGTAAAACTAAAGACCCATGGCCCAATTTCAGCCTGCAGAGTGCTTAGATGTGGCCTGCAGTACCACCAAAAAACAGAGTTTAGAAGGACTGCAAGTGCCACCCCAACTCCATTTTTTCTGGCAGAGCCCCCAATGAAATCAAATTTGGCACCCTGTTCTAGAACAATGTTTCTCAGCAACTACAAGATATATGGACTTCAACTCCCACAATTTCCCCAGATAAAACATACATTAAATGAAAGTTTGGCCAGGAATGATTCCTAGAAAAGTCCTTTAGAAGGTAGAAAATTCATTCATTCCAAATCATTAGTCCATGTAGTCCAATGATGTTGACTTCTTTTCCCAATGTTATGAGCAGTGGTGGGATTCAAAAAAATTACTACTGGTTACATGGGTGTGGTTTGGTGGACATGGCTTGGTGGGCATGGCAGGGAAAGGATATTGCAAAATCTCCATACCCTCCCCACTCCTGGGGGAAGGATACTGAAAAATCCCATTCCCTCCCCATCCAACTAACCTGCTTTCCGGCTCCGTTCTCCTGTACAGTGCAACAAAAGAAGACCCAGCCAATCATCTGGGACTCAGGAGGCAGAGAATAGATGGGGGCAGGGCCAGTCAGAGGTGGTATTTGCTGGTTCTCCAAACTACTCAAAATTTCCATTACCAGCTCTCTAGAACTGGTCAGGACCTGCTGAATACCACCTCTGGTTATGAGAAAAAGTAGGGCAAAATCCTCTGAGCGCTCAGCACATATTTTCTCTTTTAAATTTAGCACCTTAAACAATACAGTTAGAGAAATACCCAGTTCATTTCCAAGCAACTGAAAATCTTCCCTCTCCGTTCCTGGATTAAGAACTAATCTATAGGATGAACTCTGGCCTCCAGAAAGGAGCCCCAAAGATTACTTGAAAAATAACAATAAAATGTCACCAACAATACATATTTCTCTCCTCATACCGATTGTAAAGCATTCCATCATTTTAACAATTTGTGGAATGCTTCAACAACAAAAAGTAGTTAATGATTGAATAATAATTACTTAAAATAATTTACTTTACAGCCACATTAACATGCCAGCAGAAATAGGCTAATTGCCATCACAGAATTAAATGATTTATAAGATTTTTAATGGTTCTTAAGGATCTAAATAATTTAATAGTAGATTTCTTCTGCTTTTCCTCTTTGCTTTTGCTGCTTGCATGTCTCTCTGAACCTGAAAATATTTTGTTGTTGTCACAAGGAAAAAAAAGTGGTTAATTTAGGCATGCAAGGAGAAAGGAGTTTGGTAGAAAACAGGTATATCTCTCTTGGAGGGAGATGATAAAAGCTTAGATAATGTTTTCAAATGAACTTAGCCAGCTACAGCTGGATTTTGAAGCTGATGGCTTCAAAAGAAGGCTCAGGATTATATGATAATAATGGGCATTAAATTACTTTCTCTCCAGCAGAGTGTATCATTTGGAGTCAGGTCATAAACAGGGTGAGAAAATCTTAGCTGGCTCCATTCTTGAAGTATCAGAGGCTTTCAACAACAGCAAAGCATCTCTCCCCAGCTCTTGTTAGATGACATTACAATTCTCAAAGGACAACATTAAATCAGATGCTAAGTGGAGAAATGAGCAGGCTTCTAATCATTGATAAAGGTGGGATTCATTTGAATGAAAAAGGAGGCTTGATGGATTGGAAAATGATGACATGTGTTCCCACAACCTTCCGGCTTTGCAGCCTGAAAAACACAAACCTTCATTGAGATGCAAAAAAAACAATTACACATGTTTGTTAATGTGATGACTTCAAAAGTGGATGAAATATCAGTGCCTCACTATTTTGTGTGTAAAGCACTGAAAAATGGGGAGGAAATAGGGAGGGAAATGCAAATTAAGATAGCTATTGAGTCCTCTTCAATAGACCATGCCCTATCTAACAAAATGAAATTTAATGTAGGAAAAATAAGGCTTTTTTTCATATAAGAAAGGAAAGAAAAACCAAAAATACAGGTGCAAATTAGGTCAGAGGTCACCAATCAGTAGGCTGTGTGAGAAAATTTTGGTGGGCCACAGAGAAATCTCACCCCCAGAGCACCCCCACAAAGCAATTAATCCAGGCTGTGC
>BHFT01054182.1:0-22048 GCA_004320025.1 Laticauda laticaudata
TATATATATATATATATATATTCTGTGCTGTTGCTAATTCACATGCATAGGATTATATTAAGATAATGCATAGAAGCAGGGGGAGAAAGGTGGCTGAGATAGAGCTACTGAAGTTTAGCCTCTGATAACAGGTGCAAAATGCTGTTGTGCGGGGAATATTGTAGTCCAAAATATTGCAATATTGCCTACAGCAGAGTCTGGGAGGGTTTGTTTGTTTCTCCTCATCCTCACCTCCACCATTTCCCTTCGTTTCTAAAGATGGTGGTTTGGGGAAATTCTCAAGAACTTCTGTCTAGGCCTAGGGAGCAGTAGGTAGATGAGATGGGACTTCTGGATGAAATAGGAGCTACCTCCTTGGGAGGGCAAAATAACTTTCTCCCATGTAGTGCCCCTCAACCATCTTTCCATGCTGCCATCACCAACGGTGACCGTTGAGGTCCGGTTTTAGAAAGCTGACCTTGGAGTCCCTTCATCCTTGAATGGCCAATGGATGAATGGGCATTTCCAGATGTGGGGTGGATTGAGCCCAGAGTCTAAAGGGCTATTGGATGTTTTGGTGTTTTCGGTCCTTGACCCAAAAGTGCTTTTTCAAAAGACGACCTGACTCTGTTTGACAAAAGTCCAGCTGCCTTGGAAAAACACCGTTGGGACAACCTGGATCAGTGGCCTCCAACCTTTTGGGCCCTGCTTCCATGGTTTTTCCATGGCCTCCTGGTTTTGTGTGATGTCTACACCCCACGAATGGGACTTCGCTTGTTTGCATAGCCCTAGTTACTGGCATGCCAGGTGCTGTCCATGGAGCGATGGGGACTCCTTAGGTGGATGGCCAAGAATNTGATGTCTACACCCCACGAATGGGACTTTGCTTGTTTGCATAGCCCTAGTTACTGGCATGCCAGGTGCTGTCCATGGAGCAATGGGGACTCCTGAGGTGGATGGCCAAGAATCTTCATTAGACACCTGATGTCCTTCAACGAAGGAGAAATCAGAGGCTGAGAGCTTCCCAAAGGAACAATCCACACCAGCTATTCCCCTGGAAAATGAGCGCTTGCTTTCAAAAAGGAGAAGCAAAGAGGCCTGCCCAACAAGAACAGTGTTTATATGTTGGGATGGCAAAATAACCTTCTCCATCCTATTGGTGCCTCATGTCCTTGGATACAAGGAAAAATCTGAGGCTGCCAAATTGGAAACCTGTCAAGCTCCAAAAGGAAGCCAGATGCAATCCATCTAAGCTCAGTAGATGGAGCAGGAAAAAGACCATAAACTATAATGGCCCAAAGACACACGTTTTCTCACCCTGATAGGAATTTGGCTCCCCCAGAATGAAATAGGGGGCAGAGGGGGGGCCACCAGGAAAAGGAATGAGGTCCTCCTTGCATTTAAAAAAAAAAATAGAATGCATGGGGGAAGGGGAACATTGAATATGTGTCTCCCGGTTCTTGCAGACACATAGGCAGTCTTTTAAAAATGGGAATCAGTCCAAGTCCAAGTTGGCAAGATGCCGAAGGAAGGAGCTATGGTTGTGGAAAACTAAATCACCCCACCTGAAACTCGAGTTAACTTTTGTATAGGAGTGTAAGCATGTGGGTGTGTGTGTGTGTGTGTGTGTGTAAGTTTCCAAGAAACCACCTGGCTCAAAATGAGTTGGCTTTCTAATAATGATCTTGGAAGCTTGCTGACCATTTTATGCATTTTGGTTGACTTCCCAGAATCCTTTAATATTGATCATTATCACCATCAATAAAATAATGACATCCATTATAAAACCAGTGGGCTAAATCTGGGGGTCTCCAAAGCTGGCCACTTTTAAGACTTGTGGACTTCAACTCCCAGAATTCCCCAGCCAGACATGGGCATTCTGGGAAACCAACTCACTAAATCCAACTCACTGAAAATGACCACTACAGGGCAGCAAGGAGATTCACATCTCTTTGCTGCCCTCTAGTGGTCATCCAAAGCTTTGCCACTCCAATATGGTGACTGGGAGAACTCTGGGAATTGAAGTCCACAAGTCTTAAAGTTGGCCAAGATTGGAGACCCTTGGTCCAAACTGTTGATCTTCTGTTTCTAAACTCCTTTCCGTCTTTTTTATACCCATAAAACAAAACAAGAAAACCAAAAGCAAAAGGAAAGTAAATTCACCAGAATATTGGGGAAGGGGGAAAACCTATAAAATAATAAATATATGTTGGGTTCTGGCCACTTTGCCAATGTCGGAATTCTGATTCTTTGCTCATGCTTCGAATGGAAAGGCTTTTGTGGAGAAACAGAGGCTAAAAGTCAATGGTCTCTGGAGAGTCAATTAAAAATTTAAAAAAGCAGGAATGAAGGCCTTTGTTTTACCAAGCTAAGCAGTTTCTTTCTTCCTATGACTGTTGGCTCCATGTTTCTTTGCAGAGGAGTCTGTTCGCTGCAAAAATGCAGTTTTTCCTCCGTTGGAGCGTTTCCAGACTGGCATGTGAGGTAGGCAGGCAAAAATGAAACAACCCCATAATCCCTTGTGAGGTGGAATCTGGGCAACTGAATGGAGCTAGCAGTGTGTTTACTGGCTGGATGCCCTTCCTGTCACCAATGCAGAGTTTTGTTCAGTATATACATTCTCAGTGTGCCCAGAGAGAGAAATATTTGCCTCTACCTAGGATCGAACTCACAGCCTCCTGATTGTGAGGTGAGAGCTCCACCTCTAGGCCACCGCACCACTCCTGCAGGCAAAAATGCAGGCAAAAAACAGGTAAGGGGCAAAAATGCCCCATCCATACCACCTGCTCAAGAGACACAACAATGGTCCCGAAAGAACCAACTCTCACGCCCCAAATCCCAGCCCAGATTCCGCTCTTTGTATGCATCGCCCTCCTAAGTCTGTTTTGCTGGACTCTAACCAAGTTTGCCTTTCTTAAAGATGGCTTCCGTGGAAGTTAAAGAGCAGAGCTTATTCAAATATCACTCACATTTTTTAAAAGGAGGAAGGAGGGGGGGAAAAAAAACCATATTTCTCACAGCAGTTATTAGCTGGAAAAGCCACTGATGGGTGGGAATCAACGGGGGCAGCAGCCTGCTGGCATTTAGCAAGAAAAGACCTCCCCTCCCCCAGACCCCCAAGTCCCTGTTTAAAATGCACTGGAAAGAGCTGGAAAAATAATCTTGCAGATAGCATGAACATTTGCAAAAGTGGTGTAGTTGTGGTTCGCTGGCAGCAGGCGTGGACGGTTGAGGAGAATGAGGATTCAGATGAGGGGCCAGGACCATCAGGGAGTGGACTGCTGCCTTCAGAGATTGTGGGGGCTGGCAGCAGCGATGAGGAGGTTCCCGAGGAGCCTGTGCCAAGTGCATGTGCACGCAGGATTGCTCGTAGGAAAGAGCAGTTACAACAGCATGGGTGACTCGGGAATAAGGCTGCAAGGTAATGGCCCCTCCTTCAAGAAGATGAAAGCCAGCCGTGAAACAAATGTACTTTGCAGAAGGCAAAGACGTTTTGAAACTTAGCCTCGTAGACATTTCAGTATCCTGAGTTTGTATTTGAAGACTCCTGTGTTGTGAAATATTTCTTATCTGTTATTCTTGGCAGCCTCGCACAATTTTGGCGAGGCTCGTGCTTATCAAAGTTAATTAGTTTTCAGCAGCCTTTTAACCGGGGATTCGTAAGTATCATTAAAAGGTTTCTGTTCCCTTTGGTTCGTGTTTGTTTTATTGGCAAAGGGTTTGAGTCAGAACAGGTGTGTAACTTGCTCATCAGGGACATTGCTCCCTCTCAGTGGCAGATACAGCTAAAAAAGGGAGGTCTGGTAATATTGGAAGCAATATGAAGCAGGGAGGGGCATGATTAGAGATCCTTGGGAGGGGGGGTCAACATTTGCCCCCTCCCAATAAAAAATGCAGGACCCAACAACTCCCTGGCCCAGCCAACCTTTTGAATGAGAAAGCAGAGGAGCAACAAAGATGATTAGGGGGCTGGAGACTAAAACATATGAAGGACAGATGAGGAGCTGGGCATGGCTAGTCCAGAGAGAAGAAGGACTAGGGGTGATATGAAAGTCCAGTATTTGAAGGGCTGCCCCAAAGAAGAGGGGGTCAACTTATTCTCCAAAGCACCTGAAGGAAGGACAAAGAGCAACGGATGGAAATGAGCCAAGGAGAGAAGCAACTTGGAATTAAGGAGAAATTTCCTGACCATGAGCACAATTAATTGGTAGAACAACTTGCCTGCAGAAGTTGTAGATGCTCCATCACTGGAGGTTCTTAAGAAGGGACTGGACAGCCATTGGTCTGAAATGGTATAGGTTTCTTGCTTCAGCAGGGGGTTGGACTAGAAGACCTCCAAGGTCCCTTCCAGCTCTATTCTGATTGATTGATTGAATCTCTGGGATCAGATCCCAAGATTTGAGGATCTGGACTGTCCATTGAGGGGATGTGAAGGAAGAAAGAGGAGGATGGAGGTGAAAAAACCCACAACAGATGCACACTTAGCAAGCCCCTCACGGCTGCAATAAATTATTCTTGTGAAAAAACGGAGGCCAGGGAAATAAATGACGCACAACTGGTTCTTGGAAGGCCCACAGGAGAGGAGAATGTTATCCTGATGACAATTTAGAGAGGACAACTTACAGACTTGAGGAAGGGGTGGAAATGTTTTATAAAGTCCCCCTTCCCACTTCCTGGGGGTGAGTGGGTTTGCACGGTCTTTTTATTTTTCACAACTTTATGTGTGATGATCATCTCTCTTGATCTCTAAGGGCAGAAGTGCAGTTGTGGTGTTTTTTTTTTATTTCTGCCAATAGGATGTTCAGCGCCAAACTTTTAAAAATGCAAAAGGTCTGTGTTCCTTTTAAAAGTGCAAGTAATATTTCCCCCTTTTTAAATGATGTTAAATTGTTATGTTTGTTATCTTTATCTCTGCAAGTCTTGTTTTGAGAAGACACAACATACAATCCCACACTCTGGATTGGCAATGTGTTAAAACCAGACGGGCAGATTTGGCACAAACACAATGCCAATACAATCACCTCAAATGAGCCACCCGCTTTTTGACATTTAACTCAGCCAAAAATTAACTAGGTTTATAGCCCAATGGACACATTTGATGTTGGAGAGTTCACTAATCTGTTGGTGAGAAGATCGGTGCGGAAGCCGAGTTTTAAAAATGTAGTGTTTTTCAAGATTGCGTTAGCAAGCATCCACTATTATGTATATGAGGATATACACAGTATATCTGTTCTTTATTAGAACAGGTATTTATGTATATCTGTTTTTTAGTCGAGTTGGGTTTGTTTATTTTATTTATTTGAATTGGGTTTGTTTCTTTTGCTGATGCACTATTCAATAGAACATATGCAAGGAAGGGATTTTTCCAGCTCACTGAAAATGCAATTTATTTACGTTCCCCGGTGTTGTAACTGGATTTTGGAGTTCTCTGCCACTAAGATCGCCACGGTGCAATGTTATTGGGATATTAGTTGCAGATCTGTGTTTTGTTTTGTTTTTTAAGTTATAGGATGACAGGCTTGGAAGATGCTACGGAGCTCAACAAACCCAAACGGTCAATAAATTTTTGCAGGTTTACAATTTAACAGCTTGTCTCTCAGGAACAATTCCGCATTGCAACGATATGTCAAAATGAAAACACTCTCCTTTCCCTCTCTCAGGCTCAATTGATTCACTGCATTCGTTCTGGCTTTCTTTCCGGATTGTTTCCTCGCAGGGTTGTTGTGAGGGCAGAAGAAAGCAGGAGATTCCCCAAGAAATCTTCGGAGGGAAGGAGAGGGTGGAACAGGCAAAGAATAAGTTAAAAAAAAATAAAAGATGTTGATCCTGAGGACTAGAAGCATGGTTGGACCTGTTTTGAGAGGGTTGAGAGTGCTTTGTCAGAAGTTGGAGGAAGGCGGAAACAAAGTGAGTAAGGGGTGGGGCCAGAATCCAAAAGGGGTGGGGCAAGAATCCAAAAGGGGTGGGGCAAGAATCTAGTGGGCAGGCACGAGACAAAACCAGGCAGGGCATAAATTGGATGGGGCACTCTCCTTTTTTATTCCTTTTATTATTTTTTTTCCCTCCTGCTTTTTATCCAGCTTTCCTTTAAATCTGGGTTGCTCTTGCTGATTTTCTGATTTTTGATTTCTCAAAACTGATTTCTTGCTGTTTTTATTTTTAAACTATGCAATGAAATTAGAAGGAGGAGGCGGCAGGTCAAATCCCTCCCCCACTGCCCCGAAATTTAAAGGACCTGCAAATTGCCCTTTGCACCAGAGAGCAAAACTTACAAAACTCATTTTCTTTCTTTCGATTCTGCTAATAAATACGGGATTAAAAAAGCATTGAGAAACATGCGTTCCCTTCCTTTCCTACAAAGATTTGATTAAAAAAAAAAACAAGGTGTTTTTTCCTGCCATGAAAATCACCTTCCGAGTAGCCTGAAAATATGGCACGATCATAGTAAGAGAAATAATAATAATAATAATAATAATAATAATAATAATAATAATAATAATAATAATAATAATAGCAGCAACAATAACACCATAAATAAAACAATAACCCGCAATGGCCACCCTGAATTATTATTATTATTTCATTTATCCATTATGCAACAGCGTTGATTAAAAAAAGCCATTTATTTCTTATAGAGAGAAGAGGAAAGGAATTCAGAAGGCCTCTCTGCTCCAGAAATCAAATATTTACATGTCTGAAAAAAAACCTCATGGTTCTAGTCCATTTGAGGGCAATCCTTTGCATAACAGAAACAATTGGCGCAGTTTCTCTTTACAGATCCATTGCAAAGCTTTACAAAGGAAAGAAAGAAAGAAAAAGAAAAGAAGAGAAAGAAAGAAAGAAGGAAGGAAGGAAGAACTAGATGGCAGCCCTGTAGGAATTGTCTTTTTTTTTCTTCTTTTAGCAAAAGCAACTGCCTGTTATTATTAAAACATCTCCTAACTGGCCAGGCCATGCAAGCATTAAAATCCATGCGCTTCGGTTGTTAAATGCCACACAGACAGATGATCTCAGGCTGAACCTGTCTTTTTTGATGTGGGGGATTGGGGAGGGCTGAGTCACCCAGGGAAAAACAGGGAAATAAAACAGGCCATGAGTTTAAAAACCACAAAAGCAGCTGATCTGTTTGGAGAGAGTGATGCATTCCAGGCATTGTGTTGTTGTCTGTCCTGGAGTCAGATTGGAAAATGAACAAACTCCGGATTCATCGGAGAGGAAAACATCCACAAAGCAAGTAATTGTTGCATGCCGAAAGAGACATCTAGGGTTTTAAAACTGGCACTTGCCCCGCTGAGCCAAAACAACGCCTCCAATTAGGACATCCCTCTCAGCGATGCACAAAAAACACACATACACAACTAATCTTGGGTTTCTTTTTCCAGCAGACAAATATCTTGAAGACCTCTCCTTGTTGGCTTTTCTTGTATCGACGGAGACCTGATGGATCACAAATCCCTTTGCTGGATCAGGGTAAAACTTTGGACCAGTATCTGTCCATCTTGACTAGTTTAAGACGGGTGGACTTCAATTCCCAGAATTCCCCAGCCAGCCATAGCTGGGGAATTCTGGGAGTTGAAGTCCACCCGTCTTAAATTTTCCAGGTGGAAATATACTGTGTTAGACCCACAACTTGTTCCCACCAATCTAGACAGCCATTCGTAGGGGATATCGCCACCCCATATTGCCCCTTGAAAAGGAGCGTGCTTTCAAAAATAGAAATCAAGTTTAATCCCCTTTGTTGAATTCATGCCATTGGAAAATCAGAATATTCAGGAAGCCGATGCCAATATGGATGGGATCTGAATCATTGCTTTGAAGTTCCAAAGAGGAAGGCTAGATTGGAAAAATCTAACCGGATTCCGACAAATCAAAATTTTCAATTTTCCAAATTATCTGAATGCAACCCACTGAATCCACTCGTGGGATTTTCTTGCATGGATTTATCCAATCTCACAGATGCAACATGGAGTTTGTCCCCAAGCTGCTTTTTCAAGAGGTAACTGGATTTTCTTGTTTTTTTTCTTTGAAGATGTTTCACCTGTCATTCAAGAAGCTTCTTCAGCTCTGACTGGACGGTGGGGAATGGAAGGATTTATACTCCTTGCAGGCAGCTGGTCATTTGCATCCTTTTAGAGTGTCGTTGAGGCTACTTGGAGGTTTATCTGTGTCCTCAGGGTCATCTGAATGGTGCAAATTAATGGGAGCGTTTTTGGAACTGTTGAAAGGATTGTGTTGTAGACTGGAGATGGATGAGGTCATAGATTGATAGAGGATGTTGTAGATTGGAGATAGATGATGTCGATAAGATGATGTTGCACCACTCAGGTGACCCTGCTGACACAGATATACCTCCCAGTGACCTTAACGACCTGCTAAAAGGATGCAAATGACCAGTTGCCTGCAAGGAGTATAAATCCATCCATCCTCCACCATCCAGTCAGAGCTGAAGAAGCTTCTTGGATGAGAAGCAAAACATCTTCAAAGAAAACAACAACAACCAGAAAGTCCAGTTTCCTCCTGAAAAAGCACCTTTGGGACAACCTGGATGACGGAGAATCTCCATAGACATGGAGTTGTGTAACCCCAGGAGATAACTCTTAAGGAGATCTTCCATGAGTCCCTCACCAACCATATGAGTTGGTGGTTCTTCCTTAGACGTGTGGTAGGGGACTCCATCCCCCACCCAGCAGTCGTTCCTTTTATTGGCCTCAGATCACACGACGAGAAATTTCAACTCAACGACCGGATGAAGCAAATCCAGCTTATTCATAAAGTTCTAGCTATCTACAGTATCAGCTGTACAGAAAGTCAGGCTCTTAAGATCTCAATTATAGCAGTTGCCAGAAAACCATGCACAGATACAGGCTGGGATGTCCTGAAAAGTTGGGTGGCTTTGGGAGAACCCAGAAATGCAAACTCTCCCTGGAAATGGGGCGGATTTTGTTCTCTGTCTGTATACCCATTCCAAAAACTAAAACATTGTAGACAAAAACAAAATAAAACAAAAAAGTCGTTTCAACTCACAAAGCTAAGGCAACAGAGTTACCCACCCCAGATTGGATGTTAAAATGCAAAAAGTCCACCCTTTTTGTTTCATGCAAAAATGTTCAAGTTCACGTTGCTTTATTTCATGCAAAAGATCCACCACGTTTCTCGCCCTCACTGAGGTGTTGGTGAAAACTTTTGAAAACACTGGCAGTAGCCACAGGACCCCTCCCTTTTATGATAAAGTGGTGCTTTCCTTTTTTTAAAATATGTTGTTACGAAAGTTTACGATTTTGTCGTTGCCATCGGCTGGGAAGCTGATGACTTTCTGGGCCTTATCTTTCACCCCTCCCTCCCAAAAAATCACGCCAATTTCCTTGATTGCAAGTAAACTTTTAAAGTTTCTCCTTCCGGGATCCCATTGTGAGACTGAGACAATGGGATTCACAACAAAGGTGAGTAAAAAAGTGAGTTTGCCAAATGCCACCGTTTCTGATGCAGGTGAAAGAAAAAAAGAGGGGTTGCTTGTAATTGTGTTCATAAAGGGGGGGATGGCTGAGATCCAAGACTCCCCCCTATCTTATAGTCAAACAGTAAATAATAGGGGTTCACGGCGGAGGCGGTTGCTTTCAAGAACCCTGTTGGTCCAACTCTCCCTGTCACTGGACGTGTTTGGAGGTTGGAGTTTGCCATCTTGGGATGCTCCCCGCAAGTCCTTTCTCATCTCTACAGCAAGGAAGACACAGAAGGGTGTGACACCCTTGTAAACTGACACAGTGTGGCTCACAACTGAGGAAGATCCTGGTTGGGGGGGCAGTCTTTTCCACCCCCCCTTTAAAACACCCGTGTCCGCCATCATCCCCACCTCCCATGGTTGGAAAGCTTCGACGACACCCAACCACACTGTCACAACATGTATATAATTTTTTTTTTCTTTTTTGCCATGGGTTTGGGTAGGGACTTGAATTGGGAAGCTGGCACCCCTCGGTAACACAGATCACAAAACAACATTCTTCTCTTGGAGAAAGAGAGAAATGAAATGAGACTGAAGGATAAAATCAGTTCGAATGGACTGTCCCTCTGGCACAGACCTTTCCCCATTCTTCCCCCGGGGATCTGGGACCGACACAAAGCAAGCGGATCTGAGCACAGACACCTCGCCACCACCACCCCAATTCTCCCAAATCACGAGAACCCAAGTAAGAGATATCAATTCTTCAAAACTGAGAGGACTTGGGCCATCGGTGTTCTCGTTTGTCCAAACGAAGGATCTGATTTATGGGGACCGATCATTCTGAATGAAGGAAACTCAAGGAACTGGTCCCAATTTGTCAGAATGAAAAGGATCCAGAGTCAGTTGGTCCAACTTGGTCTGAATTCTGGATCCAAATAATTGATGCTCCAAATCACGAAAGGCTCGAGTCATTGGTCCTCATTTCTCCAAATCAAGGAGGATCTGAGTTAAACTTTGACTCCTTCTTTTTTCTGAATCAAGGGAATTCAGGTAACGAGTGCCAATTTGTCCGAAGGAAAAAGGACCCAAATCACTGGTACCAATTCATCCAGATCATTGGGCCTGATGGGCTCCCCTAATGATTCAGAATTAAGAAAATTTAAATAACTCGTACCAATTTGTCCAAACCAAGAATCCAAATCACTAAGATTAATTTTTTCACACACACCCCCGAATCAAGAGGACTGAAGTAACTAGTACTGATTTGTTTGAAGAAGATTTAAGGAATCAAAAAGACTTCAAAAACAGAGACCATTTCTTTGTAATCAGGAGCATCCAAGAAACAAAAAGATTCTTCGAACACCAAGGGAATTATTTGCATCCCACAGAACCCTTGACCTTCTCAAATATATCTTACTTGGTTCCTCGGTTCAACCGTCTCAAACCTTTTGGTCCTTCATCCCATCCAAGATCTGATTTGCGGGAGAAATTTTAAACATCTCTCACTGGGAGGAAGGACCCACATCGCACCTGTTTGGGGTAGTGTATGCGAACCCCTCAATTTATTTATTTATGTATTTTTGCACGAGCTGATTTTATCCTGGAGGCCGTAGCCCACAACGAGGACCCTCCTAAAGAACGCAGAGACAGACCCATTCAATCCCTCAAACGCAACCCCCAACCCTACCATCAAGACATGCCTACAACAGAAAGGGACAAGAACAGAGATTTCAAGAAAAGGGAGGAGGGCAAGAAGAGGGAAGGGAGAGATACCCCGCACCTCCAAACCAACAGCCCTGAAAACAAGCCAAAAGGAAGGAAATGGGAAGAAGGAAGGAAGGAAATGGGAAGAAGGAAAGAAGAAAATGGGAAGAAGGAAGGAAATGGGAGGGAGGGAAGCAGGAAAGGAGGAAGTGGGAGGAAGAAAGGAAGGGAGGGAGGGAGGAAGGAAGGAAGGAAGGAGAAAGGGAAGGAAGGTAGCATCATCACTCACTCTTCAGCTCTGTGTGTTTAGTGTGAGCTTGGCAGCCGCAGGTATGTAGATACAAGCAAGCAGGAAAAGCTGGGGGGGGGGGTTTTTGTTGGTTTCCAAGGATTCCCAATGTTCAGATATGGGGGGGAGTTTCCCCCCTCTCCCATGTGGTTGCAATGTTTTATACAAGTTCAAGAAGCATCATGAGCCAGCGGATGTTTTTATGCCCCCTTCTTCCTCTCTCTTTCTCTCCTTCTCCGTCTGTGGTTAATCTCGGCCCTGCCTTTCTACTGTCCCTCTGTTCTTTCTGTCCAAATTCCTTCCCGGGCCCCGAGAGAAATGCCATAGACATAGTGGGTGGGTGGGTTCTGTTGTCATCCAATGGTTGAGGTCGGGGTCCAATTGGCCACTGCAACTTCTTCCTTTTTTCCCCTCCTCCTCCTCCTCCTCCTCCTCCTCTTCCTCCCCCCTGCTGCCCTGCCACCATGCCCCACCCTTCCCCTCTTAGATAAAATATTCCTTCTTGTCGTCCCCGCCTGGTTGACCTCCCTCTGCGTTGATAATGGCCGTGTCAGCATCTGGGGCGTCGTCGGAGCCTTTGGCCTCGTGGGTCAGGTAGGTACCTGTGTGGGAAGGGAAGGAGGGAGGGAGGGAGGAAGCAAGGGAAGGATGGGGATAGAGAAGAAAGGAAGGAAAATAGAAGGAATAGAAGGAGGGAGGAAGAGGATGATGAGGAAGGAAGGTTAAAGGGAAAGAAGGAAGGATAGAGGAGAAAGGAAGGAAAATGGGAGGGAGGGAGAAAGATGATAAGGCAGGAAGGAATGTAGGTTAAAGGGAGGGAAGGAAGGATGGGGATAGAGAAGAAAGAAGGAAAATTAAAGGGAGGGAGGAAGGATGGACGGTTAAAGGGAGGGCGAGAGGGAAGGAAGGATGGTGATAGAGAAGGAAGGAAGGAAAATAAAAGGGAGGGAAGAAGGAAGATGATAAGGAAGAAAGATTAAGGGGAGGGAAGGAAGGATAGAGAAGAAAGAAAGGAAAATCAAAGGGAGGGAGGAAGATGATACAGAAGGAAGGAAGAAGAGAGAGAGGGAGGAAAGGAAGGAAGGGTGTTGATAGAGAAGAAAGGAAGGAAAATAAAAGGGAGGGAGGAAGATGATACAGGGAGAAGGAAGGAAGATAGGAAGGAAGGAAGGAGAAAGGGAGGGAAGGAAGGATAGAGAAGGAAGAAAAATAAAAGGGAGAGAGAGAGAGAAGAAGGAAGGAAAGGAAGAGAGAGAGAGAAGAAATTGAGGGAAGGAAGAAGACAAAGGAGAGTTATTTGGCTTAATTCCTAAGGAAAAAGGACACAAATTATTGCAGATCTTCCTTCTACATGCTGATAAAAAGGTTATTCTTTTGTTATTCCTACGTCTTTTGGCCCAAATTTTCTTCTCCTAAGTGGAAGGGCCGGCCATCCGTGTCTTTTTTCCATTGCTCCTGTAACTTCCCACCATGGCTAAACGAGCGGCCGTACGTTGAGGGACTCCGTTGTATGCCTCCAATCTGGGCAACCAGTCATCCGGGCTTCTGAAGGAAGAGTGAAGGCCCGGAGCAGTGGAACTTCCAGACACATGAAGATGGGGCGAGAGGGACCAAAGGGATGGGAGGGGGGGGGCTGGCCCCTTACCTTTGTGCCGAATCAAGTAGTGTCCCAGAACGATGAGGAGGATGAGGAGGAAGAAGATGACAAAGGCGACGACACCCCCAACAATGGCGTGATAGCTGTCCCTCTGCGGTGTCATGGGACTAGCATCTGTCCGGGTAGAAACAGGATGTGAGACTCAGTGGCCAAACCAAAGTGAAAATAGAAAACAGATGATAGAGTAGAGTGGAGGGTAGAGGAGTGTAAAGTAGAATAGAGCAGAGTGGAGTGGAGTGGAATGGAACAGAACAGAACAGAAAGAATAATAGAATGGAAAAGAAAAGAAAAGAATAACAGAACAGAAAGAATAATAGAATGGAAAAGAAAAGAATAACAGAACAGAACAGAACAGAAAGAATAATAGAATGGAAAAGAAAAGAAAAGAATAACAGAACAGAACAGAAAGAATAATAGAATGGAAAAGAAAAGAAAAGAAAAACAGAACAGAAAGAATAATAGAATGGAAAAGAAAAGAAAAGAATAACAGAACAGAAAAGAAATAATGGAACAGAACAGAAGAATTATGACCATTTTCAACTTCTTGGCCAAGATGAAATGTAAATCAGATACTTTTGGATTTTCTATATTCCTTTCCTGACTGTCGAGAGCTAAAATCGCTTTTTGAGGATTTCAATTTAATTTCCTCTCAAGTTTCTGGGTGCCATAAAAGTTGCTAACCAGGACAAATATGGATGTGTCCTTCCTTCGTTGTACCCACCAGGACCGCCTGGTAGGCTAATCTTCATAACAAAATTAGGACCTTTATTAGATTACTCTGGATTAATTTTTAATGATTCTGGTATTGTCTGAAGTTAATTTTTAATGGTGTGTATTGGGGTTAATGACCTTCCCAAGCTGGCTGGTTTTCGGCCTGTCCCTCTGTTGCAGGAAACTAGACTTTAGGCATTGGCCATAAGTAAAAGAATTAGTCAAGGCTGGCATTTTCCTCACACTTTTCATTTGCACAACCCTCCTCGGAGGTAGATGAAAAGAGTTGGCATAGGATTAGGAACTTTAGGATGAAGGATTAAGGGCTGCCCCAAAGAAGAGGGGATCAAATTATTCTCCAATGCACCCGAAGGCAGGACAAGAAGCAATGGATGGAAACTAATCCAGGAGAGAAGCAACCTGAAACTCAGGAGAAATTTCCTGATAGTGAGAACAATTAACCAGTGGAACTGCTTGCCACTAGAGGTTGTGAGATGCTCCATCACTGGAGGTTTTAAAGAAGAGATTGGACAGGCATTTGTCTGGAATGGTATAGGGTTTCCTGCCTAAGCAGGGAGTTGGACTAAGGGATGCGGTGGCTCAGTGGCTGAGACGCTGAACTTGTCAATCAGAAAGGTCAGCAGTTTGGCGGTTCGAACCCGTAGTGCCTCATCACGGAGTGAGCTCCCGTTCCTTGTTCCAGCTTCTGCCAATCTAGCAGTTTGAAAGCACGTAACAAAAAAAATGCAAGTAGAAAAATAGGGACCATTTTGGCGAGAAGGGAACAGCGTTCCATGCGCCTTCGGCATTTAGTCCTGCGAGGGGAACCTTTACTTTTACTTTTTAGAGGGTTGGACTAGAAGACCTTCAAAGTCCCTTCCAACTCTGTTATGGCCATGCTAGTGCCATGACGTCAAGTTGTGCCCAAGACGTACCTTCCCTTTAAATCCACCTGGCTTTTCCCAATTCTATCCTGCCAGGGAGCCAATCAGAATTAGAAACTAAAAGTCAACCTTCTTAATTTTCTATATTCCCTCAAGTTTTCTCCATCTGTGCTTCAGATTCTGCAAAAAAGGGGAATTTGAACACGTTTGCTGTCACTCAAAGCGCTCTCTCTGATATGGGTGAAATATTACACTGGGTTTTTCCCCCACCTGGTATTCAGCCTTCATCACATCAGCCCCAGGGCAGGGGATTCTGCATTTAAAAAAAAAAGGAACAGAAGCTTTTTGATGAACACAAAATTTCCTTTTTGACAGCTTCTGCTCTGGACATCTCTGCCACAAGGACAGCAATTCTGACAAAGAGTTGTTAAATCCAGATTCTAGTTATTATCTGCAAGTGCCTCTAGATTTAATTTCAATCTTTGCTGACTTCATGAATAATCCAGGTAAACTTTTGACAGCAGTCATTTTCTTAATCTTTAATTCTGGGATGTATTTTCCAGTTTCCCAGTCTTGACCATCTCCCATCAAAAAAAATGTCCTTTCCAGTCATGCATAACTTTTGTTAGACCACTCAAGATCTATCAGATGTTCCACAAAGGGTTGGATTTATCAAATGGTGTTCCACTTATAGTATTTTTAAACTTGAAGCCCAGTGGAACATCCTGGCAGAAGTTTTTAACAGATTAACAGAGTTGGAAGGGACCTTGTAGGTCATCAAGTCCAACCCCCTAACCCAAGCAGGAGACCCTACACCATTTCTGACGAGGCTCTTCTTGAAAGCCTCCAGGGATGAAGCTTCCACAACTTTCAAAGGCAACTTCTGTTCCATGGGTTGATTGTTCTCCCTGTCAGGAAATTCCTTCTTATTTCCAGGTTGAATCTCTCCTTGTCCAGTTTCCATTCATTATTCCTTGTCTGATGTTTTGGAAAACAGCTTGACCATGAAGTCAACAAGACATAAAATGGACTCAAAGGAGATATTTCAAGTTCCCTTCTTTGATATATAAGCACCACGGACTGAGGTCTTTGCTAACTTTGGAGTCTTAATTTGCAAGTCATCAAAGGCATAAACATAAGCAATCATCATCTTCTGTTAATGATCCCATAATCCTTTGTGGGGTGGAGTCTGGGCAACTGAACGGAGCTGAGTGTTTAATGGCCGGATGCCCTTCCTCTTGCCAACATGGAGTTTTGGCAATAGGAAGGGCACCCAGCCATTAAACAGCAGATATAAACAGCAGATATATTCTCATCGTGCTCAGAGGGAGAAATATCTGCCTCTACCTAGGATCGAACTCACAACCTCCTGATTATGAGGGGAGAGCTTCACCCCAGGCCACACTCAAGATGAGAGGCACCACTCAAATAAGTAACATGCAATGACGTGTGAAATTGCCCCAAAATTGTGGTGAATTTGGAAAGCCAAGTTTTAAGAACAGTCCAAATTATTTTATTAACTTGATCGCTTTACTTCAAGAAGGCCTTTTAGGAAATTTGTCAGGCCTGCCCCAACTAGGTCCTTCGGAAAGAGAGACCCTCGACTCCATTTGGTTGAAGTGATAGGTTCTCTGACTAAGGATTATGTCAACTCATAAAATTGAGGACCAATGAAAGTCAGCCAAAGAGTACGACTTAAAAATCTGAAAATTACAATTCAGTACCGAGCATTTCTGAAACACAAATATCGGAGTCTTGATCACTGGGCCAAGCCAACCAGCTTAGAATCCATTAAATAAAAACCCAAATGGGTTTTTGACTTCAGCCTAAGGAGAACTAGGTAGAAATTTAATCTCAGCCATGATGGAACTGGGTTCACACTCATTATTTCCTGGCAAAAAGTAACCCAATAGGGTGGTTGTAATGGGAAAATTGGAGGAAGAGGCACAACGTCTATGGTCTTGAGTTCCAAGAAGAAAATCAGGACACAAACTGAAGAAATGGGCGAGGGGGTTGGACTAGATGACCTATAAGGTCCGTTCCAATTCTGTTAATCAGTTAAATCAAGGAGAGAACCAATGTAGAACTTTCCTGACAATTAGAAAAATAAACCAGTGCAATGACTTGCCTCAAGAACTCGTGCTCCAACACTGGACCTTTCTGAACAAGAGATCGGATAGTCATTTGGCCAGAATGGTGTAGGGCTGTGATGGCAAACCTATGGCACGTATGTCACAGGTGGCATGGAGAGTCATTTGTGCTGGCATGCAAGCTGCAGGCAAATTTATCTCACTGCGCATGTGCGCACCTCACAGCTGATTTTTGGCTGGTTTGAGGCCTTTTTCGGCCTCCCAAAGGCTTGAGGAAGGCTTCTGCAGGTTTCTGCAGGACGAAAACTGGGCCCATTTGATAACTTCCGGTATTTTTGGAAAAACAGGAAGTGACAAAACAGAGCTAGTTTTCAGCCTACAAAGCTTGCAGAAGCCTGCAGAAACCTTCCTCAAGCCTTTGGGAGGCCGAAAAAGGCCTCAAACTGGCCCAAAATCAGCTGTGAGGCGCAGTGCAGGTAAGGGCAGTGGGGGGTGGATGGGATGGTGCGCACATGTGTAGGGGGCGTGGGGGGATGGATGCTGGCATGCGAGCGCAAGCATGCAAGCGCGCCCACAATTTTTGGCACAGGAGCCCATAAAGGTTAGCTACCACTGGTGTAGGGTCTCCTGCCTGAGCAGGAGGTTTGGACGAGAAGACCTCCAAGGTCCCTTCCAACACTGCTATTCTGTTAGTAAGTCAACTGAGCAGAGGGCTTAGAAGATGCGTCTTACCGCTGACAGAGAGGGTGTATCTTGCAATGGAGTTGCCCATAAGATTGGAAGCATAGCAAATATACGTCCCACTGTCGCTTTTGTTTAAGTTGGGGAAGGAGAGGATGTTATCTTGAGCGTCCAACAAGGGGGTGTCGACACCGTCCTTCTCCCACTTGTAATCCTGAGGGCTGTAAAGGAAGGAAAGAAGAGAGACATCAATGGGTCAACGGATCAAAGAGAATGGGAGGCTTTGTCCTCGCTTAACAACCATTTTACGGCCTGAAAGCGGGACCCTCCAAGGACTGGTGCGGTGGCCTAGAGGCAGAGCTCTCCCCTCACAATCAGGAGGCTGTGAGTTCGATCCTAGGTCGAGGCAGATTTTTCTCTCTCTCTTGGCACAATGAGAATATTATCTGCCGAACAAAGCTCCGCATTGGCGACAGGAAAGGCATCCGGCCATTCAAACACTCTGCTAGCTCCATTCAAGTTATTCAGACTCCAACCCGCAAGGGATTATGGGGGTCGTTAAATGAAGATGAAAGCAGGACTTCTCCAACCTGAACCTAACATTAAAACTTGTGGATTTCAACTCCTAGATGGCTGAGGAATTCTGGGAGTTGAAGTCCAAAAAGTGTTAAAGTCGCCAACGTTGGAGACTCCCTGCTGTCAAGCACCCCCCTGGTGGTCATACATGGTTCTGCTGCCCCCTGTGGTCATGTGACTCCATGTTGCGCAGGTCAGCTATACGATGTTCTGCAGTCACATGACCACTATCTGCAAAGTTTTTGCCCGTTTCCAGTAGAAAAACATACGTTCAAATGAATGGGCTGCTTAATGACCACACGGCATTCACTTAACGGCTACTGTGAAAAAAATCAAAAAATTCACTTGCTCTCATGTGATTATATTGAGCTTGATTGCGGCCATAAATTGAGGATTATTTTTATCTATCATTTCAATTCCTATAGTTACCCCTTGGTACCTGAAAAACTGAAAAATATTAAAAGAAACAGTAAGAATAAAGAATGAAAAGGAGCACGAACTGATTGGGTTTTTTTTAATGACCCCATAATCCCTTAAGGGGCGGTGTCTTGGCAACTGAATGGAGCTGAGTATTTACTGGCCGGATGCTCTTCCTATCACCAGTGTGGAGTCATAAGTCAGCAGATATAATCTCAACATGTCCAGAGAGAAAAATACCTGTCTCTACCTAGGCTCGAACTCACAGCCTACTGATTATGAGGCGATAGCTCCCCCTCCAGGCCACCACACTACTCTGATCCCATGATCCACTTAAAATTTCATCTTTATCTACATTTCCGTCCACCGCCCCTTCCAAAATACACCTGCATCTGTTTTCTTGGCTTCTTGAGTGTATTTCATTTTATTTATTTCATTTGATTTTATTTTTGCCGCTGCAGGACATTTATTCGATCATAAGCCATTTATTTTATTATTCTTGCAGGGCTCTGAAAACAGACACACACACACACACAAAAGACACAGAGTGTGTAGGCAGCTGAAAAATAAAACAGCATCCTTCCAAACAACAGATACTCTTGTGCTATTTGCACCCCAGCAAAACACAAGCTACAATTCTGTAGGGAAAGGACAAAAAAGAAAGAGAGAGAGAGAGCCAAAAGGCCACTATCAGTTACAAATTTGACTTCCTGAAGATCTCAGGAACCAAAAACTCACATCGGATTCCCTTCTCCTTTGCAGTGCAGCACCAAATTGTCGCCTTCTTGTGGGTGTTCCGGTTTGGGCTCAATTTTTGCCGTTGGTTTGTCTGAGGAGAAGACGACCAAGGAGAAAAATAGAGGAAAAGCAGTTAAGCAGAATTGCCAACTTTTTTACAGGTGGATGCTCGACTTACAGCCACCATTGACCCTCCCCCCCCAAAAAAATTTAGGTTGTTAAGTGAGACATTTGTTAAGGAAGGTTTGCCTCATTTGATGACCTTCCTTGCCACGGTTGTTAAGTGAATCACCGCAGTCAATGAGTTAGTAAACTGGTTGTTAAGTGAACCTGGCTGCCCCATGGACTTTGCTTATCCGAAGGTCACAAAAGGGACAGAGCAATGGTCATAAGTATGAGCCAGTTGCCAAGCATCTGAAGTTTGAATCACATGACCATGGAGATGCATCAAAGGTCGTAACTGTGAAAAATGGTCCTAAAAGTCACTTTTCTTTGGTGCCATTGCAACTTTGAATGGTCACTAAATGAACTATTGTAAATCGAGGACTACCTGTGTTCTGGATAGACAGCAATTGGTTCATTATGATTCTTTATTGGGGTCACCAGAATCCAGAGATGCATCACTCTGTTTTGTCCTAGCATCTGCCTCAGAGCCTTCCTTGGGATTTCACATGCTTCCTGTTCTTTCTCTCTTGAACTTTTTAAATATATATTTTTAATTTTTAAAAAAGGCAGTGGCNTGGGATTTCACATGCTTCCTGTTCTTTCTCTCTTGAACTTTTTAAATATATATTTTTAATTTTTAAAAAAGGCAGTGGCAGTCTGACATTTTGCTACAAAGCAAAGCAACCTGATTCTCTCCTCACTTTTATTTCAAAAGGGCCTTTTAGGAAATTTGTCAGGCCTGCCCCAGCTAGGTCCTTCGGAAAGAGAGACCCTCGACTCCAATTGTGTGAAGTGATAGGTTCTCTTACTAAGGATTATGTCAACTCATAAAATATTTCTCTGATCTTTTTAGAGTTGCCAACGAAAAGGGAGGGGGAAGCAGTGCAGCAGCTTGCAAAACTGAAACTGCATTCCATAAATGTTTTCAAAGATAGTAACTAGGCGACTGAAGTTTCTGCCTCGCAAAATTCTAACTGGAGTGCATGATTGATGATTCATGGCTATGGATGTGTCCTATTGGAGAATATGAATTATAATACACCCAGGGGGTGGGGGGAAAAATAGGGTCAAGGGTGACAATGAATGATGTATCTCAGAGTTGGCTACACCCAGGCAGTGCCGGACATGTTAACTCCCAATAAATCCTTTTGAAGTTTTGGAAGTTTGGCTCAAGACTCATGATTTATTTAGGGGGAACTGCCAGAATCCTGACAGATTGCTGGTTGCAGCAGAAGCAAGGCAAGATCTGAGCTTTCCATGCAAAGCACCACAAGTTTTTCCCTTCTTACACACACACACACACACACACCAGTACCCTTTCCTCATCTCTACCCTCTACATGTCAATTGCCTCCTTCCTCTCCCCCCTCCTCCCTCCTCCCTTTCAGGATGCCAGTAATTAAAAATGGGGTGGGAGGAAATCTGGGAGTCGAAGTCCACCAATCTGGAAGTGACCAAGATTGAACTGTCATAATTCTGCAAGATTTTCGAAAAAAGTCACATACAAAAGACAGAGAGACGCTGCAAAGCAGATTTCCCAGAGATCTGCATAGAGGCGTGATCAACTGTGCATGTAACGTTTGCACCATCGTCCTCTTTGCTGACTGTAATTTCTATGTGGCTGCTGACTGTGAAGGTTTTTCCATTAGCATCTTTGGAGACTTCTGATGACTGGCCTGTTTGGGAGAGAGAGAGAGAGAGAAAAAAACAAACTAAGATTGGTGGCCTAGCAAAAGGAGAGAAGGGAGGGGGATGACTTACAAACACAGCCTTTAAGATTCTGGATCACAACATGCTTAGGGGATAGTTTTTTACGTAGAAAGTTCAACTCATGAGTCAAGAATCCCATCTAAATTATCCTAATTTATTTTGGGGGGCATTGCCTGAAAAATCAAGATTCCACCTTTGCAAGAGGGCCTTTTATTTATTAAAAGCTGGTTTTGCCCCCCCTCTGTATTCCAGAGAAGCCTACTTGAGGGGCTGCCACAAGGAAGAGGGGGCTCAAATTATTCTCCAAAGCACCAGAGAGCAAGACAAGAAACAATGAATGGAAACTAATTAAGGAGAGAAGCAACCTGGAATTAAGGAGAAACTTCCTAACAGTGAGGACAATTAGCCAGTGGAACTGCTTGCCACCAGAAATCGTGGGCGCTCCATCACTGGAAGCTTTTAAGAAGAGACTGGACAGCCACTTATCTGAAATATTATAGTCTCTCCTGCTTGAGCAAGGGGCTGGACTAGAAGACCTCCAAGGTCCCTTCCAGCTCATTCATTCTATAAATAAATTTCAAAGACACAGCATTAAAGGAGAGACGGAGAGAGAGGGGGAAGGAAAAAGGAAGGCAGAGAGAAAAGGCAACAGAGACAACTCAATTTTGAAATTCTGTATTTGTGTCTATGCTTTGTTAGAAGAATGCAAGGGTCTTCTGTGAATATGAATAAAAATTAAGTAATGGCAGGAAAGTTCAGCCCGGCAGAGTAACCTGTAAGTTACAACATCACAAAATTATGTGGTTGTATATTGGCATGTAATTTGCTTCTACCTTAGAGGTAATTCAGTTAAAGAGCTCCTGGCCACAAGTCACTGTAGGTTAAGGGTCACAAGTTTAATAAGGTTTAAAGAAAGGTGGCACTAAACTAGAAAGGAAAACTGGCATCTGTGCCTCCATGTTCCCAGTGCAGTCTATCTGCAAATTGTTGTTGTTCTTATTTGCGAAGT
>BHFT01054185.1:0-50291 GCA_004320025.1 Laticauda laticaudata
TCTTTGAGTTTGATGATTTCACTAGAAATAAAATAAGCAATCATTAGTTTTGTTATCGTTGTTTACCCAAGGCTATTGAGATAGCCTAAAAATTATAAGAATATTATCTATAGTTACATACTACCCAGAGTTCCCTTAAAACAATATTGTTCCAAACAATTTGCATTCCAAAGTAGCATTTTCTCGCAGGTCTTTTCTTTTCCATTGTTTTTTGAAGGATTGCTCATGAACGGTGGTATTAAGGAAACCTGGGAAGATGGGTTCTCAGAGCTACAATGCCCGATTGACATTTTTTGTGTGGAGAAGTGGAACATTTGGAAATGCTGGTCTACAAATATTAAATGTCATGGAGTTTGAATATTTCAGAGCAGGGGACACAATATAGCCACAAAAGAAATATTCCTTTCTTTTTAAAAGAGAAAGAAAATTCAATCTTCCTCAAAAAACATGCCCCGATCCAATCCCTTATTAGGTATGCTTTCTAACAGGCAAAACCATTTTATTATTCTTATATCCCAAGTGTTGGGGTTTTTTTTATCCCTTTCTTTTCTTTCACTAAGTAATGAGAATGATGTGTAATCCACATTAATACAGCAAGAAGAAACAAAGAAGCAGCTGGCACATTAGAGGCAGTTTAAGTGCCAGCACTGAGGTATGCACCAAACGAGATTATGCTTTGTTTATTTGGCTGGTTAAATTCAATACAAAATCAAAGGGACGGAGGAAGGAAACAATGGCTCTGGGGAGTTTTCTTTGGAATCCTCTGGATTAGCCACAGAAGCAAACCTGCATCTTTCCTGATTTGCATTGGATCATGTTTGTCTTGAGCCCTTGTTCTGCTGCCTTAAAAGTACCAAAGCAATCATCTAATGTTCTTAAATACGTCCCGTGGTCCATTCAAAGCCAGTTATCATCCTGTGGCTGATGGTGGTTATGAAGACTGTAATCCAACATGACCAATGAGTACCAAGTTGAGGAAGGTGCTGTTGTGAATAAATAACCAAACCAGTTATTATTTTGGCTACCTATTCCTGCCTCAATCCTATTCTGCTGCTGCTGCCCTCAAATATCCCAACAATAGCAACTGAATCTGCTGGAACTATCATTGTTAAACAACACAATCCTTTATATACTTTGCTTAATGCTCATTCACTTAGTGATGGAAATTCCAATTCCCAATTAGAATCAAAGTCTAAGGACTACATATACATATACATCTGGAAGATACATAACTGTTTTATTGCCATCGGAAATGAGACCATCAGAGACAGAATTGGCATAGAACTCATGTTAGATAACATATAAAAACAGCAAATAAAATGATTTGTCCACCAGGAGAGGACGTTGTGGGATTCCATACCATACAAGTTATATATAAAAAGAGGCGAAGATCAAAGAACACAAGGCACACGCAGAAGAAGATGGAGAGACAACATCAAAGACACATACAATATCAATTAAAATGGTTGAGGCCCCCCAGAAGAAGAGCTAGAACTTTGTATCTCCTTTGACACCCAAAGTAGTAAAAGAACTAGTAAAGAAGATAATGTCAGAAAATGAATTTTCATTAATACAGATGCTATTTTGAAAATAGCATTTTGTGTTTGCATTTTTAAAAAATAATTCAAATTATTTGTAAAAGATTTATTTTTTAAAACTGCTTCCTACTTAACAATATTTAAACAATAATTAACACTTAAATATTAAGACTTAATATGGAAATATGTTCCATCAAGCTTAGTCATTTTATTTCTGAACAGACAGTTATTCAACTGCACATTAAGTAAACATTAAAAATATCATCTGGCAACCTTTGCTGCTGATATTATCAGGAGTAGGAAGTCAATCCTCAATTGAACCTATCTATGTATCAACATTAAGATAAAAATGCAACTGTTTAAATGGTAGTTTATTTTTTTCTTCAAAATATTCCAAGTATTTTTTCAAATGTCAAAGAAGTCCAGCTCTGATCCATACTGCTACTATCCATCTACTTGAACTCTATACTGTATGTTGTTGTTTTGCTTTTAATTTGATTTTATGGATTGCAGTGAGTGACTAATATATTTCATAATCCTTGAGGATTATCATGACGTTCAATTTATCTTTCTAAGGTATGTCAGACAAATATTTACCTGCAGTGTTAAAAACATGGTGCCTCTATAATTTTTCTTTCGTTAGCTTAGTTTGTGAAACTTACATAAAACGGTTACATTTTCTATAATCCCTTCCCCCCCAAAATGGAGAAGGCTCATTTTGGATTTCTTTTGTCATTTGACATGAAAAATTCAGATACAAAAATAGATTTGGAAGCTTGGGTGAATCAGGCATTTTTATACATAAATTTTATACATAAACATTGTAAAACCACTTCCTTAGTGCAGAACATTCTTCTTAGAACTAGATGGAAGAAGGATGGGAATACCTGACTAACCTGTAGATGCAACAAAAATGTTGCTTATAGTCATGGATACACACAGCAAAGTAATTGAAAATCTACCCAGAAGTCAAAAGTCAAACTAATCTGAATCCCAGTAAGGAGCCATAAGGTAAAAACCAGACAGCAAAGATAGAATGGGGGCATTGAATAATATATATACCATTACTGTCTATACAAGGAATGGCTACTGTTCTCTACTATTACCTATTTGGTGCTTATTAAATTGATGTGGCTACAAAATCATGCATGCAGGCTGGATTACTGTGAACCCAGCTATTTTGCAGGCATATCTTTATATTCTGCTATTGAAACCTGTGAATGCATTGGTGATTGTAAGGCAGAGGGGACTGGTTCTAGTGTGTCCTCTATTAGAGTTGGGCTGTTTTATAAAATGAACAGAATTGTTTAATCTGTCTTCTTCCTTTGGAGACTTGTCCCTAGGTTATATCGATTTAGCATATTCAGAATAGCATATTTTAAACTGGACTCCCTATTCAACTTTGAAGTTACTGGGCATCATGGTATTCAGCAGGTTCTGACCAGTTCTGAAGAACCAGTAGCAGAAATTTTGAGTAGTTCAGAGAACTGGCAAATACCATCTCTGACTGGCCCCACCTCCATCTATNAGCAGAAATTTTGAGTAGTTCAGAGAACTGGCAAATACCATCTCTGACTGGCCCCACCTCCATCTATTCTCTGCCTCCTGAGTCCCAGTGATCATTTTGGTCTGCTTTTGTTGCCCTGCACAGGAGAAAGGAGCTGGAAAGCAGGTTAGTGAGTTGGGGAGGAAATGAGATTTTGCAGTAACCTTCCTCTGCCATGCCCACGAAGCCACGCCCATGAAGCCACGCCCATGAAGCCACACACACAGAACTGGTAGTAAATTTTTTTGAATCCCACCACTGAATGTAGGGCCAATCACTGCTTCTCAGCGTTTCTTACATTCAGCAGCTTTAATCTGTCCTCCATGCTGAAACTGGCTAAAGAAACTGCTGTTTGTATTTAGATTCCTTCTACTGCTTTAGCAAATTCTGGCCATTTGTTTTCTCTGGTGGGCAGTTGTATAACCTTTGATTGGTAGATTCTGTTCCCTTTCCCATTTCTACCTGGAAATTTGTACCAGAAAAGCAAGTACCATTTATTTTCCTTTGAGGAGACTTTGATATTTAGTTTCCACTGATACATCTTTAGTATGAAACCACCTCCTCCCCCCCACACTTGGTGACTTTCTGTACAATTATCCAGGGATGGATTAATGGAAAATAATCCAGTATTACAGTTGGATCACTGTCAGTTGAGTTTAAGAGGAAACTGTAAGTAGGATGGCTTGTTTAAAAAAAAAAAAACATGAGAAAGGATAAATTGATTATAAAAAATTTAGTGGTTCAAAACAATGGGAAAAAAAACCCTCTAATGGTTCATCAATTCCTCTCTGATCTGCTACTGCCTTTCTTAAATTTTGATATAATAATTACTTTTCTGTCTTCCTGTCTTACCTTTCCTGTAAGATATTATAAGAAATCCATTGACCTTCAACTTTTGTATGTTTTCCTAGTTGAGGTATCCTCCAAGTTAGTGGACTTAACTCTTAGAATTTTCCATTAATTTCCTGCTAATGAAAATTAAGTGCATTTTTAATGAATTAATTCAATGCAGTGGCAAAACACTTCAAGAGAATGTTGACCAAGAGGCCTATCTGAAGCACCTTGAACTCTCAGTGGAAAATATTGCATTTTCACATGAAAATATGATGTGATTTACTTCAGTGAGATATGTCACATCCTAACAGAACTTGCAATAATTGGAAGAGGTTTCTCCATAAACATGGATTTGCAGAAATCTTTTTCAATACTTGAAGCATTTTAGAAAAGGCTTCATGAATGTGAAGTGGTGACAGAGAAGACATGTATCCAGGTCTCACAAGATGGTGCTATTTATCAATCAAACTAGAACACCCTATTTGCTTGTTATAGGATAGGCAGAGTCAACCAAGGATAGACAATCTAATAAATAATCAGCCTCTGAACTATTGTCTAAAGGCCCTGTCACACTGCCCAATGGATGCAAAACGTTTGTAAAAAGGACACAGCGGACGAGAAAAATGTTCCATCCGTTGTTATCCGCTCTCAAAGGGGGAAAAAATTTGCATAACCAGAGCGGACAACACGGAAAGGAACGGATGGGGGGAGGACGCAGAGCGGATGGAAAGCGGATGCGGAACGGAAGCCTAGCGGATGGAAGCGGATGGGAGCAGATAGGTCCCCTCTGCAAACGTTTTTTCCGTTTTAAATGCTTTCTTTGCGTGCTGCATCTGCTTTCATCCTTTCTCCGTCTGTGCTACTAACGCTGCACGTCTGTTCTGCATCCGTTCCGCTTCCTCCCTGTGTCCGTTTACCGCTGGAATGGATGCAAGTTGCGTGGATGCGCAGTGGATGCCTAGCGGATATAGTGGATGCGTAATGGATGACAACGGATTCAGAACGGATGTCCCCCGTATTCCTAGCGGATGCAGAACAAACGCGTTGTATACATTTTCCGCTCAAAAGTTTTGAGCGTTAACCAACGGATAGTAAGTGTTTTTCTCCGTTTTACATCCTCTTTCCATCAGTTGGTGCAGTGTGACAGGGGCTTTAGTTATTGGGACCTTGAATAGTATCTGGAAATCAAAAGTAACCAGTGCTGCTTCCAAAGTAGAGATATCACATAGACATTCCAAGTTGCACTATAACTACATGTGGAGTCACATTCTGGGCTGAATGTATTTTCTGAGTGATATGTAAGATGCCTCCCTGTAGAGAATATTAGAATAATCCACAGTTGCACTACCATCACTTCATTGCTATTAATAATATAAGAATAGAAATTTATGATTGGAGCATACTGAAAGAACAGATCTATAGCTAATTGTGAAAAAACAAAAATAAATTTGTTGTGGAAATAGAGATTTGAGCCTGTAACCCAACTCTAACCTTCCAAGTATAAAGGCTGAATATCCATGCACTGCTGCATAGCACTGTATGGGTCAGCAAATGGACTACTGTTGTCTCCCTTCTGTAGATTCACATATTCTTTGCCAGTGGTATACAGAAAGTAAGAAATATAGCAAACATATTATGTTTCAGATGTTTGGGATGGGCTGAAATATGAAACATTTGAATTGTTCTAGGCTTTTTATATAGAAGGCCAGATTGTGTAGGACTTAAGGCATCAGACTAAAAACTGGGGAAATTTAAGTTATTTTCTTACCTTGGTCACGAAACCAGATGGATAATCTTAGGCCAATCACATGCTCTCTCAGCCCTGGGAGGGAGGCACTGGCAAACTACTTAGAAATATTGCTAAGAAACCTGCCTGGATAGTCACCAGAAGTCAACACTTACTCAAAGACACAAATAAAGGTTTTTTATAAAAAATAAACTGGAGATATCTTGTAGGATGAGTAAGGCAATACTGATATACTCACTACATTCTTCGATCTTCCTCTGCATATCCTGATCTGCCTTTTCATCAACCCAGTGATTTAAGCTTCCCTATCTCTGCTCATCAGTAGCTGTAGATGTTTTTGGTTTTAAAATATCCCTTTCCCAATTTCCCCAGCACTTTCTTTTTCCTACATATCTAGTTACCAATATACTTGTCTTCAAGTATAATATATGCATGCCCTATATTGGCCAATCTGGCCCTCCCCTGATCTTTCTAGTGCTTCCTTTTTCTAACCTCCTTTTGGTTGTTGCATGATGCTGCACATAATCCTGAATTGTCCTATTCTACCCAAAACTACTTTTGCTGAGAATCAAATTTCAGGCTGTGCCAAGACACGTATTGTCCAACATTGGTTCTCCCATGCATGGAATGCTTGACCTATGGAATGTTTTGTACAACTCAGTGTTCTACTACATCATATGATTTCAGATGTAAATCCAGGATATTTGGTCAAACTTTAGCAAAAATTCTAAAGGTTTGAAGAAATTTTGGAGGAGGTGACATTGGCTGAGAAAACTCTATATCCCATGAGTTTAGCCCTGCTACACATTTTATGTCTGAATGTTGCTAAAACTATAATGCTGTGCAAACCAGATTGATGGAAATCCATACTTTAGCTTTTCTGCCTTTAAATAGTTTGAATATTAAAAAGTAAAATAAAATTCTTATAATCCATTGGCCATGAATATTTAGATTGAGTCTAACTGCAGACCTGCAAAGAAGGTGCTAATTCATATCTAGTTTCTATTAAGTGAAAACAGCATGCCTGTTTTCTGATTTGGCATTCATTGTCTGCAGTTAGTATTTTGACTTTTAAAGAAATCTCTTTAATTATTTTAACTTCGCTTGTTAATACACCTGCACTCACGTACACACACACAACAATGTGCTGTTAATTTGAACTGAAGTTTTAAATGGGTGTATGAGGAATTGTGTGCATAATTAATAGAACTTAGTGCCATAGGGCTGGAAGGGACCTTGCACATTTTCTAGTAAATTCCCCTGCTCACGGCAGGAGCCTTGTACCATCCTAGTCCAATGGTTGCCCAGTCTATTTTTGAACACCTCCACTAGTGGAGCAACCACAAGTCTGGGAGACAAACTTTTCCATAGATAAATTGTTCTCACTGTTATAAAAATTCTCCTTACTTCTAGGTTGAATCTCTCTTTAATACCATTTCTTGTCTTGCCCTATGCTGCTTTGGGTAATTAGTCAATCTCCTCTTCTTTGTGACAGACTCTTAAGTACTAGAAGACAGTTCTATTCTGTTCTGCTCTGCTCTATTCTACTCATACCTGCAAATCTGCTCTGGAATATTTGGTGGCCCATCAGATTATTGCCAGAAATAAAGGAGAAGATTTCCAGAAGGGCAAATTCTATTGTACAAATGAAATTCAACATTAAATACAGACCACAGGGCCTTCTGTATTAACATAATTTTATTTTAATACAGTTTATTTTATTGATGTAGACATTATTTCCAAACAGTGAAATTCAGTTGGAAGAAATTAAGCATGAAACAAAAATGTAGTTCAATAAATAAAACAACGTTAATTTAATTGTGTAATAAAACTATCTTCAATGCAAAGGGTATTTCATTTAAATTGTTTTAAAACAATATCCAATCCCAAACTTAAATATGTATCAATTTTGTTTTAAATCAATGATAACAACATTTATTAATAGATTTTATGTTCTGAAACAGTTTATTTTATGGAGTACACTCTAAAACTTCAGAATGTTTGATACTTTTAAGAGTTTTGGTTAAATTTCTTTTATTACCTTTGCTTGTACATTACTGCTAATATTTATGATCCACATAATTTCCCTAGAATATATAAGAATAAGTGCTCTTGAGATTATAAATATCACAAGAATCTCCTTCACACCTGGTTGTGCTCATTCTTCAATCACTTTCAGAGCTGTAATTTCTTTGCTTAAAATAGCTTCCTTAAAGACAGAATATTGAATTATTGTCTTCTTTCCAAATTGCATCTGCAGAGATGAAAATAAAACTGCAATGTTACAATCTTTCATTAACCTCCAAAAGTAAACACAAACTGGAAGATACATCTTCGAAGAAATTTGATATCATGGCAGGACCAAGTGGTCCTTGGAATTACGTTTTCAAAACTTTTGTCACTGGCAACATTAGAAAGTTTCTTAAACTCTGTATTTGACATATTGAATCAGAAATATGGTTACATTTTTTTCAGAAATCTGAATTTATCTATAGGAAATAGAGTCTATAGGAAATACAGTCTATAGTCGAATCCTTAGTGTAATGCTTACTCAGTGACTGGATTCATACAAATTCATAAACAATGTTTTATTTAATCATAGAGTATGGACTAAATGGATTGGATTCACAGAAAACATTAAACTGAAATGAAATAAATGAAATGAAATGAAACCAAACCAAACCAGAATTATTAGAATGATAGCTAGCTATCTAGCTAGTTGATAAAAAGAAAGAGCAAATGAGATTCAAAATGTTGAAATATTTGCCAGATTATTAGTGCTGTTATCTCACAATGCCTAAGTAAAAGTTTATCTTGTGAATGGTGCTGTTATTATCTAGAAAGATAATCATCGATAAGGACTACATAGATTTCCAGTTTGCAGCCAAGTCCAATTTGCATCCCGCACTGAAGCCAAAGTGCAAAGAGGTATGGGAGAATTTTGGGGGAAAATGGCTCTACAAAGTAAAATTATTAGCTACAGCACAGCGATCCCCAATCTTTTTTTTTTTAAATAATTTTTTTTTGAGTTTTAACAAAACAAATAAAACATCTTATTTTGGTACAGCATCGTTCCGGGTTATCACATTTCCATACAGACACAATTTCATATGCATATTCATCTTATGTATTCAACTTCATATCTTATTACTCTTTACTTTTCTTAATTTTCTTTTATGGTTATCTCATTTTTTTCTTATTCAACTGTATTTCTTTTACCTAAATTTCTATATCTTTTTATTCACTGTACTTATACTTCCATCTGTCTTGTTTACAATTTCATATGTTCTCTTCCAACATTCTTAAGAAGCAAAATTCCCCCTATGATTGTCAATCGAAGTGCAATACCTTTAAATCTTATTGTTATTATCATATGAAATCTCATTAAACATTGAATTTGTGCATTATAAAATTATAACATTCAAATTTCTAATATCTATTTTATATCATGTATATCATGTATATCATATTCCCCTTTTTGGAATATGTTCCCTCTTTCATGGGAAGCAATAATTTACTATAGTCCACCACTCCAGCTCTCCCTCCGTGTGCACCATCTCTCATAAGACCTTATATTTTGTAGAGATTACAAAATTGCCATTGCTGAAATTCATACTAAATTCTGGTTGAAATGAATGTATCCTAGACTGCCTCTGATAAAGTGTTTCAGAACACAGCTTTGTTTTGTTTTATATATTTCTTGTCACCTATTTGACATTTGGTTCTCTTCTTTTTAAGTAGATTCATTTTACAGCTTGCCTATGCAATGATGATTAAAATCTTGTCATGTGAGAGATCTGAAGAATCACAATCTGTAGCCACCTTTTTACAATATCGCATTTTGCTTTGCTAACTAGAAGACAAGCATAGTGTGCCCTTATATACAGTAGGGTGAGTAAAGTAGCATGTAGAAAGGGTCTTTTTATTGCCTCCAAAGCCTTCTTTGGCAATATAAATGAACATTGGCTTGGTTTCTTGACATTTGAGAATTATAATTCTTTATTGGCCAAGTGTGATTGGACACACAAGGAATGTGTCTTGGTGAAAATGCTCTCAGTATACATAAAAGAAAAGATACATTCGTCAAGATTTGAGGTGGAAAATGCATACAATAGATCATGCAAAGTATAAAATATTTTAACAGGTAATGCAAGGTTAAAATATTCATTTGAGAGAAAAGGAAATAAAATTATTAATCTGAATTTCCCTACCCCAAATAGTCTCATTTATATTTCATCAACACTTGAGCCACTGTAGTTTTGGTCTCTCAAATATTACACACAACAACAAAAAGTTTGGCTACAACAAAATTGCCTAAATCTGACTTGTGATTTGGTAGAACTATATGGGTTTTCTCCTTTTACAAAAATAACCATGATGTAATTATTTATTATACACTATATTTACAACCTATTTTATTTTAGGAGCTGAAGGTGGTATGCATACTGTCAGATAAGTTAAGGTAAAACAGATAGCGATGAGCTAACACAATGATTTTACATGGTTGAGAAAGAGCATTAGCTTGTGCTACAGTTTTAAGTTGAAGTTGAGTGATTAACATAATCCCCAAATAAATTGAAGAGGAAAAAAAAAGAAATCTACTGCAAAGAATATTTAGCAGTGAATATATCCATATATGATATCCTATGATTTAATTGGTTGGCAGATATATTAAAATGCATATTTTGAACAGAAAGCAAGGGTGGGGGAGAAAAAAGGAGAAAGGAATCTTTTTTCTGAATCTGTAAAAATAGACAGCAGATTTTTTTCCAGTTTTAAAAAGATTAAACTACTATTCATTCTATTGTTAAGCTGTTTGCTATATTTTTAGTGTTTGTTCTTTTCTTCAGAACTCTTCAAATGTCATTTCCCATACATTCCTTATTTTTGAACAATAAATATATAATAATCTATGTGCTGGCAGAAAGAGATTATTTTTTTCCAGAAAATCAGTTAAATTCTATGTGAATATTGATATAATAATTTTACAACTAGCAAGAAAAATGTATTGCATTGATTGACTGGGCACTTTGGATGACTGATTAGGGCTTAAGGGTTGGGTTTGGGTTTTTTTGAAAAATATATAGAACAAGTCAGACAATTAACCTTTACTTAATTATAATAGAAACTATCATTATCAAGTGCTGGTGGGGCTTTATTTCAGTTTATAATAGAAGAATAATGTTTTGATATTGGCATAGACATTTTAACTCTGTCTCTTCCTTTCTCATGTATGTAAACAAATGCTCATAAAACTGATCATTAATTGCAGGACTGTACTTCTAATAATTCAATAAATAAAAGCAGAGTGCCTACTCTCAAAGTAATAATTAGTCCTCATCACTACTCAACATGCACACATTTTTGCTAGGTTTCAAACTGACAACCTTAATCTCTGTCAAGTGTTAATTCTAATCACTGTGCTACTTCCTTGGTGTTCCTAAGAGAAGATATAGAACCTATTATAGTTCAACTGGAAAATATTTTTTAAAATCACTGTTGTATCTGCATATTTCTACAATTTTATGCTTCCTTCCTGTAAATATAAATTCAACTTAACTTGCTCTATCATAGACATTATAAAAAAGAAAACTGATAAATATTTAACATACATATGAATATTATGTGCTTATTTTGTTGTACTGCTCTGTTTATGTCAGAATCTTACATCTTGATGAATGTGGTAAGTTAACTAGTCCATTAGTTTAAGGGCTGCATCTCTAAAACATTTTTATATCTTGATTCAAAAATTACCATGGTAATAAGAGACTAATAAATGAAGATGGTAAACCATTAAGTGTATCATTTATTAAATTAACCTTTCTCCTTACCCATTTAGAAACCCAGATGTGAACAAGACAGGAATTCTGACCATCAACTTACATGTTGACATATTGCTACTCAAAAACACTATATTTCAGTATACTGATAAACATACCAGAAGAAACTAGGTGTGATTTTCAAAGTGGAGAACAAAATATTTAGAGCTTCCACTATGCTGATTATATTATTTTGGTAGCAGAAAACACAAAACATTTGCAAGCTCTAGTTAAAAAAACAACAACCAAGGAGCATAATGCAAAAATCAATATAAAGAAGTAAATGACACCTGGTACAATAACTAATAGAGCTGACAACAAAGCAACAGTATTAAAGTAATAGATAGATTTTGTCCTTTAATATAACCATCAACAATATAAAGACACTAGTCAACACCATAACTAATATTTGTAAAATAGCCAGAAAGGCTATTGGAAAATAGAATAGAATAACAGAGTTGGGAGGGACCTTGGAGGACTTCTAGTCCAACCCCCTGCCTAGGCAGAAAATCCTAGATCACTTCAGACAAGTTGTTGTCTCTTCTTAAAAACATCCAGTGTTGCAGCATTCACAACTTCTGGAGGCAAGTTATTTCACTGATGAATTGTTCTGTCAGGAAATTTCTCCTTAGTTCGAAGCTGCTTCTCTCCTTGATTAGTTTCCACCCATTGCTTCTTGTCCTGCCCTCAGGTGCTTTGGAGCTTAACTTCCTCTTCTTTGTGGCAGCCCCTGAGATAATCCTTCTTTTCATTAAACTAGATATACCCAGTTATTGCAACTGCTCTTCATATGTTTTAGCCTTCAGTCCCCTAATCATTTTTGTTGCTCTTCTTTGCACTCTTTCTAGAGTCTCAACATCTTTTTTATATCATGGCAACCAAAAATGAATGCAATTCCAAGTCTGGCCTTACCAAGGCATTATAAAGTAGTATTAACTCTTCACGTGATCTTGATTATATCTCTCAGCTTATGCAGCCTAGAACTGTGTTGGCTTTTTTGGCAGCTGTTGCACACTGCTGGCTCATAATTTAAATGGTTGTCCACTAAGACTCCAAGATCCCTCTCACAGTTACACAATTGAGCAAGGCACCACATATACTGTACCTGTGCATTTGATTTTTCTTGCCTAAATGTAGTACCTTACTTTTTTCACCATTGAATTTCATTTTGTTTCATGTTCAAGTCTGTCAAGATCCTTCTGTATCTTAAGCCTATTTTCTGGAGTGTTGGCTATTCCTGCCATCTTGGTGTAATCTGCAAATCTGATGAGTTTCCCATTGTCCAAGTCATTGATGAAGATATTGAAGAGTACTGGACCTAAAACAGAGCCTTGGGGTACTCCACTGCATACTTCCCTCCATGTAGATGCAGTTCTGTTGAGGACTACACTTTGAGTGCGGTTGGTCAGCCAGTTACGAATCCATCTGGTGGTGATGCTGTCTAACCCACATTTTTCTACTTATGTAGGTTATAGTCTGCTTTATCAAATGCCTTACAGAAGTCCAAGTAAATTATATTGACAGCATTCTTCTGGTCAATTAATTTTGTCACTTTGTCAAAGAATGCAATAAGATTAGTCTGGCCTGATCTGTGTTTAACAAACCCATGTTGGGATTTGGTTATTACTTTGTTTGCTTTTAATTGCTTGATTATCTTTTCCAGAATCTTCCAGAAAAGTTATTCAAATGCTTTATTGTGTTTATATTTACAAAGATCCAAGTAGTGGTGTTCTCTGAGACTCTTGAAGAAGCAGTACTAAAAATCATGATGATATGTATATATGATGATATATAATAAATAAAAAGGGAAGAGCCACTTTAAGTGCAGATATTTAAGCAAATATAAGATTAGATAAATTAGGAAACACAGTTGAATTTAGCATGCTTTTATCTCTTCTACTTTGATTTTTATTACTCTGTTTTTCATAACCAATTTAAAGATTGGAAATGATGTTCTTTATTTATTTTGTAATTTTTTAATTGACAGAAATATCAGGACCTTTTCCGTAATTTTTATTTTGTTCTTTCTGAAAAAAATAACTGGTTCATCTGGGGTAGTATTAATGGAAAGCTTAAAGAAAGAAAAAATAAATTACATTCCTGAGAAGAAGCACATTCTTTCTAAATCCAGTTTCATATTTTTACATTTTGCATTGTCCACTGAGAGTAAAAGAGGCATTATAAACAGGCAGAATTGCAGTGGTTTGTGCATTTGAGAACTTGAAGCTCTCTTAATCATGTGATATACCCCACTTAAGGATTTCCTAATATTATGGGGCTATAGCGACAAAGTTATTAAGTTGCCATGTACTGATGCTAATGAAGTAGCCCAGTAAAAAATGACAATGGGATACATGTTATTTTTTTATAACTAAACAAATAAAACTGCTTTTATGATGTGTGTGTCTGTGTGTGTGTGTGTGTGTACCAGACTAAATTAATTAGATTATAGTTGGAAAAGTGCAGGTATTATTATGATCCTGAATTTGACATTCCTGATTTAAATGGTAATAATTGTTAAAAAATTTATATTTGTAGATAGAAATCAACATCTTATGTAGATTTCTGTCCTATTTCTTCCCACGCATTTTGCGTGAGAAATTGTGGCAAGGAATATTTTGAGATGTATAAATGGAGTTCTTTGAACGTCTATATTTCATAAAACTCCTTTGAGAAATCTGTCAAAAACAATCAGTTGCAGTTTTGTTCAGTTTTATTTTTAATTTTCATTTTGTAAATTTATTTTAGTTCTTATCTGCATTAATATCCTGATTAAAGACAAAGAGAAGGAGGATTCTATATGAAAATTAATGTATGTTACTAAATGAGATTTGCCCTTTAACACATTTTTGTCTGTGGTATTCTGGCACATATAGAAAGTCATAAAATGGAATATTTTTGTATAACATTCAGTTGTTATTGTGTAACATAAGTTTTCCTGTATCATCTGTGAAACTGGTTTCTCAACTCTCAAAACCTTACTCTCATATTTTGCCTTTTGGTAAGCTGCTAAGACCCTGTGTAATAAAGCGATGTAGAAGTATGAAAAATAAGAAAATGAAATATTACTAACATTCAGCACAGTAATTAGAATTGCCAACAGACATGGTTACATTAAAGGATGCTTCCCCTTCCCCCTTTCTGTGCTTCAAGTTAGTATTTGGCCAACAACTGTGGAAACGATTTTTAATTATGAAAGTCAATTAATGTTTTCATTTCAGCTACAGCAGGTGTACAAACAGCTTAATGTCAGGTTGTTTTTTTTAATCAACTCCATGGTGCTGCATGAAGAGGGAACAGAAACTCATTGAAACAAATTGACACAGGTTCTATTTATTTAGGTGAAGCTCAGTTCTTTGATACTGGACTCAATAGCAAGAACTCTCATTTTGGGTTGTTTATAGATATAGGGTGGATCTCTACATTTTAATTTTAGTAACTTCCGTACTTATATTTCAACTTTACTAGCACTAAAGCAAAACTAGAGCATTTTGCATCTTCCAGATTTTCTTCCTAATATTTTTCTTTATCTATTTTTCCCCCTTGACTGAGCAGGATGTTGAAAAGAGATAATGTAAACATGTGTCTGTCAGCAAAAAAAAGTCTTTATAAACCAAGCTGGGCTAGATTTCGTATGGGAAGAAAATAGTAAAGGGGAGATTAATAAATGTTTCATATTCAGCTGATGGCTGAAAAAATAAATCCTTTTCCCCAATCCCCCAATACAACCCTGTTGTTGGTTAGTAGCTCAGAAAGCTACATGTTAGTAGTAGAGTGATGACTATTTGCTTTTTAGCCCCCTCCTTCTCATCATAGACACAAAGCCTGGCTACTTTTAATGTGTTAAAAAAAAATCCAGAAATCTTGCTCTGTATTCTTTTCATTGCTTGTACAATAATGAAGCAGTGATTTTAGTTTATAACTAATTTGAAAATGGCCTGAAAAAGCTTAGGAAAACTCATTGCGATCAGCACATACTAGATAAAATTCTGTATAAACAAACATGGAGTAAAATGATAGATTCTGTGCACCTCACATGTCTAAGATAATAATGACAAATAAACATGGTTCATTATGTGCCACAAAGCTAATATCTTAGTGACCAAATAGACAGAGTTCCTGCAGAACAAATACTTACATGCATTATACAAATAAAACCATACAAATTGTTATAATTGGTTTCAGAAGTAGCATTACTACTGCAAAGCAATATTATGGTGGAACTTGGCATTTTGGATACAAACCAAAATCATTTCTCACACAATATGATAATTTGGTTTTTTCCCCTCCCTCCATTGATACCAGGTCTGGAAGGTGAGGGTGGAATGGGAGATTCAAGACTAATAAAAGGAGGGTTCTTTATAAAATATGTTGTTAAATTATGGATTTGCTAATATCTATTGAAATGATGAGTAATTCATTTTTAATATAAATTTTATTAAAACTTTTAAGAAGATAAAAATGAACAAAAACTAATACAGAATAAAGGAAGTAGAAAAAGAGAAAGAGAAAAATACAAAAAGTTAAAAAGAAATAGAAATAAGAAGCTTCCAATTCCCTTTGCAGCAAATATGATTTACAAAGTTATCTATCTCTTATTCTATGATTACAAAAAATTCACTTTTGGTGAGTTTTATTTATTTTTCTAATCACCAAAATTATGGCCATTAATACTGATGTTTTTGCAAATGATAGGTTTATGAATGATAAGATCAGGGTCCTCAAACTACAGATCTCAGGCCAGATACAGCCTACTGAAGCCATTAATCCTGTTTGTGTGGGAGCATGAGGCTGCTCTGCCCACATTGCTCCACATACCTGCTGGCTGCTATCCTTCAACCAAGAGCAGGCCTTACCTTCGCGCATTCTGTGGGCTGGAAATGGAAGATAAAGCCAATTTTTTTAGTTGGCAGAATGCTTCTGGAGGCCAGGGAGGCCAAAAATGGCAGACTGTTGCAAGAGGACTGGATTGGAGGAGGGGAGCTGCCTGCTCTCTGACCTGCCAACTAGACTAACCTGGAAGTGGCATGTCCCCCAGTTGTGGGCTTGATTCAGGGCCTGAAGTGGAGAGGAGGGCAAGTGGGTGGCCATCAGGGGAGACCGTTATGCTGGGCTGCTGTGAGTTGTGAAGAAAGGAAAATAAGAAGGAAGGAGAAAGGAAAAAGAAGGGAGGGAGGGAGGGAGGGAGGGAACAGAGAGAATGAGACAAGAGACACAGACACACAGAGAGAGACAAAGACAGAGAAAGAGAGACAGAAAGAAGAACAAAGGAAGGGTGAAGAAGGAAGGAAGGAAAGAGAGAGAAAAAGAGAGAGACATACNGACAGACAGACAGACAGACAGACAGACAGACAGACAGACAGACAGACAGACAGACAGACATAGATAGACTGAGACTTGTTGATTGTAAGCTCCTTGAGGCTGAGAAAAATTGCTGTAAAACTGAATTTCCTGAAGTGGATCACTAGACTCCTAAACAACTTAAAAAAATATCTAGTAAAAAGAAAAGTCAGCCAAAAGAACAACATTCAAACAAAAGCAAATAAAACACCCCCAGGAGCAAAATTAAATAAAGTTTAATTTGTGTGTATTGTTTAATGGACTGCTAAATTGGTCACGACCACCCAGTCACATGACCACCTAGCCATGCCCACTAGCTGGTCTGCCCTCCCCAACAGTTTGAGGGACTGTGAATTGGCCCCCTGTTTAAAAAGTTTGAGGACACCTGAATAAGATCATTAGCAGTTATTCCTTTTAATGACTACAATTAGCCTCCTTGGACAGACAGTTGTTGCTAAAAAAAAAAAGAAAGTTGCTAAAAAAAAGAAAGGAAGGCGATTCTCATTCCCTACTTATAGTTTCTAAGAAGGAGCTGCCAGATTGTGGGATAGATAGGCAGATGCAACTAGATTTGACTAATATTCTTAGTACTTTCTTTAAACACATTATACTAGTATTCCTGGTAATTCTGGGAATCTCATTTATTTCCATTTAGAAGTAAATCCCACTGAAGTTAATAAGAATTATTCACATATATATTTAAGAGTGCAGCCCAAATATTCAATGGCATATTGTATTTATCACACTACCTGGGTGCCCAAGTATGTGCTGGAATCAGTGCCAGTAGTAATAGCTCTAAAGACTAAAACATGGGCCTAACCAAACCAATCATAGGCCAACTAGTTTTAGACTGTACTGTTAAGGATCATGAGAACAACTTCTAGTTAGCTAGGGAGCACTAACTTTGGATCAAACACGTATTTCTGGGTATTGTTCCATATTATCTGCCATTGTCTAAAATTATGTGAGAGAGTCCCAGCTGCTGGACCCAACAACATCCAGCATTAGGTGCTCCTCCTCCGTCGCCAACTCTGGAAAAAAGAAATTCTTCACTATATCTAGCATAGGTAAAACTCTATAATTCTTTAAAAAAAAAAAAACTTAGAACACCTATTGTCTAATTTTTCTGGAAACATTTTGGAATCAGAATGCTGTTGCTGAATCATTCTACTTTAAAGGCTTTAAGGCTTTAAAGTAGATCCCAAAATGTTTATAAAGATGTTGTGTAAAACTTAGTGGCAACATGAAAAAGAATAGTATTGCATTAACATATCTTCTATTGTCAGCAATTTTGTGAGTAAAGCTTTATCACATAGAACACAAGTTGTTATCCCTCTCCTACATTATCATACCTGAGATATTAAGCTGTTTTTTTTATTTGCTTTCACACTTGAACTGAAGATTCCTAATAAGATGTTGCTGTATCAGCTAAAATAATATTTTTCTTTAAAAGCCTGTTTTTCTGAGTTACTTTAAAACAAATAATACATGAAAATAACTAGTAGAAAAATGAAGCTGAAGATGAATTTGATGAGGTGTAACAGAGATAAAACTCAAAATAAAGTTAGATAGATGTTTGGTCCTTATTCTTTTCATTTTCTGAAGCTTAAATCTCATTTCCTTGCATAAAATTCTGAAGACAATGATATTTTAGTTTAATTCCAAACCTTCTTGCCCAATCAGAATAGGGATGAAGAAGTCATATCAATATTGGATAAATCGGGGCATGTACAAAAGTTATGTTTATAATTTTGATACAGAATAATCACTAAAATTTTGTCAGAACTCCTACCCTGACAAACTATGAGAATTATAATAACATGCAAAATCTGAAGAGCATCTATGCCTTAATTTGCCACTTGTATTACTTAGGCCTCCTACAATCCCAATTTCTATACCCTTTTTTTGTAATGTAACATCTTCTTGTTCTTTATCTATTTTTAGGAGTGACATCTGCCTCTGACTTTCATTCCTTTGAAAATAAGATTTGTGATGCCTAGATCTGATGGAAGTGTGCATGTTAGTTCACTTGTCATCCTACCATTAAAGTGAAAAACAAAAGCAATGAATTAGTTTAAAAAAGATGAAAAAAGAAAATAATGACTTTATGGTAGAACAATAATAGAAAAAAAGTCGATCAGCGGCTTAGTTTTGGCTTAGGTCTTTTCAGAATTCAGCCTTATTCTCCAAAGATATAGTCTACGGGTGCTCTGTAAGGAATTGAGGTGTTTATCTAAAACCAGTAGTCGCCAATCAATGGGCTGGGGTCTGGTGGTCTGCAATAAAATTTTGGTGGTCCACAGAGAAATGTCACCCCCAAAGCAATTAATCCAGGTTGCGTGGGAACACAAGGCAATGCCGCCCACATGGCCCTTTGAGAACACAAGGCTTGCATCACTTGCACTGCGAACAACATTGTTATCCCGCATTAGATGGGCACCTCATGATAGGGAGCGAAAGGAGAAAGAAACAACAGGAGACGAAGTTTCTCGGGGTATGAAGAGCGTTGCGGAAGAAGGTATGGATACACACGCCCTTTTTATTATGCTACATCAAAAGGGAGGTGATTGTTAAACAGAGCCTAGGTTCAAGCCCAGGTCAAAACAAAAATACACATGATGTTATTAACTCAGATAAAGCAAAATTCCATGTCAGACAGGATCGCAAAGATTTAACAATTCAATCAGGATACTTTCCTGCTTTACAAAGCTGCATGTTAAACAAACTGATTACAATGTAGTAAGCTATTTCTACAGATGTTTAACTCCTTGTCCCTGTACGTGTCCTGCAAAAGGCCACTGAGAGGAGACAGAAGCTCAATGATTATACGTGGATGATACCGATGTATCAAATGGCTGAAACGATTCATAGTTGCAATGATACACAGTTGCAAACATATTGAATGCCACGCACAAACATGAGGTATTGAGGGGAGAGGAGAAAGGATAAGAGGGAGGGGAACTTTGCCCCACCTGCCCATGCATCTGGTTCTGGCCACCGCACTGCTTTCTTCTGCCTCTTCTTTCTTCTGTTTTTGACTGCATGCAAGGAAAGCAGCAAAAGTCTTTCTTTCTCTCCCCCAAACTCCATCAGAAATGAGTCTTTGGGACCTTGCAAGGCATCCTGCTCCAAGAGGCTGCTCTAGTCTGACAAGTCTCACAAAGACTCATTTCTGGTGGAGTTTTGGGGAGAGAAAGAAAGACTTCTGCTTCTTCTGTTGCTTTCTTTGCATGAAGCCAAAAGTCTTCTCTTTCTTTCTCTCCCCCTGAGAATGGAACTGGGGACAGTATCCTGTGATCCCAAATAAAAAATGATTGATCGGTAGGAAAACGAGGTGGGGAATTTTCCTGCAGATTTTTTTTTTTATTTTCCCAGGATCTCTGGTCTGCAAGATTTAAAATAATGAGTCCAAAAGGTTGGCAACCCCTGATCTAACTAACCTAATAAAATAAAGCACCTTCTCGCCACTGGCCCAAAGTAGGTCATAATCCACAACCTACATATCATCTGTTCTTCATGCACAGTGATGTCTGATTTGCATCAGGCAATCAGTTTTAATTAAGTCTGAGTTGAACTATTGTCATCTTCCAATTGTGATTATTTAATAATTACAATCCAGTTAAGCAACTGGTAATTCCCCACATTGCTTAACTCAATACAATATGGAAATAGTGAAACACAATTTCAAATTAGGTTCAATCAACCAAAAGAAAATTTTCACTTGGTAACTCGATTAGTGTGTATCCATGCTACATTAATAATGCTGAAGGAAGAGTACATATACAAGTATTGGATACATCCATTCTTCTCAATAGATGCAAAGTCTGTGCTGGCATTGGGGCAGACTCCAAAAAGTACAATATAGAACCCAGTTTTAATTACCCAACATGCATTCACATATATCACTATTTCCTGAGTGTATTGGAGGCTAATTTGTATGTGATCAACATGCTTCATGAATAAACTAAGACACCCACGAGTGGATAGTAGGAACAGGGTTCTATACTTCATAGTTTCAGCTATTCTGATTTATTAGCATCAGTCATATTTTCCTCTTTTTTTGAATCTCTGGAGAATATAACAAATATATCAAGTGGCAACCCGTCCCCCCCAAAAGTTTCTTAAAAGCACCATATAATTTTATGTGGATGAAATTTTCTTAAAAAAATAATTTCTTACACATCAGGTCTGATTTCCCATTGATCACATTATATTGTTTCCATATTGTCATCGTTGGACTATTCAATTTGGAGGCATCAAATAAATTGTTCTGTTCTAGATGATTTTATCTCTCAATTGACTTGAATAGATCTAATATACATTCATTACTATACCTATTTATTGGTCTATGGTCTGACTTGCCAGGATGTGTGGTCTAAATTTGGAAATAATTAAATTTACACTCCTAGGATCTTTAGTGTAACACCTCCATCTAATGCAGAGGTCTCCAAATTTTTGGATCTCAGAGACCACCAAATTCATAATTTTAAATCCCAAGGACCACTAATTTGAATCCAGCATGCCGCTTGCTAAAGTGCCTGGACTCCCACTGACTGGATGGGGTCCTTCAGGCACTTAGCTTGGCTGCCTGTTTCTGCAACCTCAAATACTCAAAGAGTCATTTGGACCCATTTTGAAAACAAAACACTGGGATCTCTCATCTCTCTTTCTCTGTCTGTTCACCCTTCCTCTTCCCCCCCAACCGTCTGTCTTGTCTTTCTCTCTCTTTTTCCCCTCTCTGTCTTGTCTTTCTCTCTCTTTCCCTCTCTCTCTCTCCCTGGTGGTGGGGTGTGGAAAGGAACCTCTGAACTAGTGCTGAGTAGTGGGAATCTGATGTCTGGAGGCTGACAAGCCACATACTGAAGACCAGATGGCTGGCAGGGAGGTGGGGCAATCCTGCAGTCTCCTTAGCAAACCCATGTCATGGCTGCTGCCTCCTGCCTCCATGCATTGAAGAGGCCAAGCTGCAGTGGGAAGAGCCTGGACTTGCTGAGCCGCAGGAACCGGCTGCCAGTGATGTCCTCAGGGGAAGAGGTTGTGAGGGGAGGCCCAACTCCTCCCTTCAGGATCCACAAAGCCCTCACTGCCCCTCCTTCCTGTGTGAATGCTTCTGGCAAGGAGGAAGAGAAGCATGGTGGAAGGAGGCTTGGCAGCTGTCAGAGGGGCAGCAAGCACTTTGTGGCTCCTGAGGGAGGAGGCGTGGGAGATCACGCCCTTCCCTTGCAGGCCAGGGAACACCCGGGAAGGGTTCTGATGCTACAATCTGCCCCACACTATCCTTCCTCCCCATGTGCATCAGTCCATCCGCCGCCAGTATCACTCCTGTTGCAGACACCGGTGCACTGCGGACCACCAAGACCACCAGTGGTTCACAGATCACTGGTTGGTGACCTCTGATCTAATGGGTTCAGGAATTGCTTCCTTGTATACCACCATATTACCATCCTTACTTGAAATACTACAAAGCAAAGACTAATCTCTAAATTATTGTTTTAAAAAAAGACAAAAGATGGATAGTTGAAGATATATTCTTCATTTGGAAAAGTACCTATTTTCCAATTTATTTTCTGGGAAAATAATGGCTATTTTGAAAACAGTCTTTACTATAGGCATCTCTTCCTTCTTACAGCAGTATTTTAGCAACTCCATTTTCTGCTGGATTTTCAGCAGTTAATCACATTCTTAAATATATCTTGAGAAGTGTCTTTTTTATTGAAGCAAACTATTATGGTGAGTTATAGTGTGATCCTCTATTTAATTGTCATGATGAACCAATGACAAAAATATGACATCATAATGAAAGCCCTATCCTTTTCTGCTTCTGTCCCAACATGGGCACAAGAAAATCAGCTGGCTTGTGTTGTGAATAACAACTTATGTTTCATCAAAAAGCCAACACAGTCCTAGGCTGCATAAACAGAGGGATAGAATCAAGATCACATGAAGTGTTAATACCACTTTATAATGCCTTAGTAAGGCCAACAGTTGGAATACTGCATTCAGTTTTGGTTGCCACGATGTAAAAAAGATGTTGAGACTCTAGAAAGAGTGTAAAGAAGAGCAACAAAGATGATTAGGGGACTGGAGGTGAAAACATGAAGAGCAGTTGCAATAACTGGGTATATCAAGTTTAATGAAAAGAAGGACTAAGGGGGGCATGATAGCAGTGTTCCAGTATCTCAGGGGCTGCTATAAAGAAGAGGGAATCAAGCTCCAAAGCACCTGAGGGCAGGACAAGAAGCAATGGATGGAAACTAATCAAGGAGAGAAGCAACCTAGAATTAAGGAGAAATTTCCTGACAGAACAATTCATCAGTAAAATAACTTGCCTCCAGAAGTTGTGAATGCTCCAACACTGGATGTTTTTAAGAAGAGACAACAACTTGTCTGAAATGGTATAGGATTTATAGCAGGGGGTTGGACTAGAAGACCTCCAAGGCCCCTTCCAACTCTGTTATTCTATTCAATTCCATAACCTCAAATTTCCTGTTAGTTTCCTAACACCTTTATACTTGGTAATTTTGGTAAAGCCTATTGCAAGGATAATGGAAGCAGCAGCAGATGTGAAACCGGTTAATTTAAAAATGTAACCAGTTCTGAGGTACTGATTTTTGGTATGGGAATAGTGATATTCAAGAGAAGGCTTCTTCAACATGGGTGTTATTCTTATATGTGAATATGTTTGGAAAAGCTGTCCAAGGGGTCCTATTTTTGAAATGAAAAGGCAATCAATTCGGAAGGCAATCAATTCATCAACATATTTATATTTATATTAGAATAGCTATTAAAAGTCGTGTCCCCCTCCGCAGGTTAAAAAAGTTATTTACTGTGTATATTTGTGAAGGCACTTCAGGCAGAACAAAGGATACAATTTGAAAATTTGGAGTAAAGAATCTGGTTCCATTAACTTGCTGAAATATGTACTTAAAAGGTGTTCTTCAGCACTTAAAATGATTGAATAAAGCTATTTAAATATCCATCATTTAAAAACAATAGTGGAAAACAATTGTGTCTCCTGTGCAATGTGAGAGCCTTTGTAACACTCAGTGGTAAGCAGGGACATTGTGGCAGTCTTTTCCTCCCTATCAGTCAACTAATTCCAATATATAACTATGAATGGTCAGTAACAAGAAGAGAAATTAATGAAAAAGAAAGCACAGCTGTTTTGTGGTCCAGCACTGTGAATATCTGCCTGGTGGAAATTGTTTCCCCATGAATATTAAAACACAATAGTGCTTTGATGCTTACAAGATTTGCTGTCTCCCTCCTTTATGAGTTGGACTCCTCCCCCCAAAAAATAACTGCTATATTACAAGATATTATGGTTTTGTGTCTTATGCCAATGCATAAGCAGCAGCAGAACAGATTTATTCAGTAGGATAACCCAAATTGTATAGGAATAGAATTAGCAATAGCAGTAGCCCTTAGATTTATATACTACTTCATAGTGCTTTATAGCACTTTCCTAGTGGTTTACAGAATCAGAATATTGCCCCCAGCAATCAGGGTCTTCATTTCATTGACTTTGGAAGGATGAATCAACCTGGAGGCAGATCAAATTCCCGGTAGTGGGCAGAGTCAGCTTGCAATACTGATTCCAACCACTATGCCACCATAATTTCAGATTAAACTGAAATATTTCTGAGCAGAATTCAGTAAGTGACCTCAAAAACTGAGAAATTATCTGCATGTTAATATGATTAGAAGTAGACAGCGTGGTATCCTCCAGATGTTTTGGACTTCAGTTCTTACTATTGAGATTGATAATTCAAAACATGGGAAATATAAAATTGTCTTATCCTGTTGTGGGGAATACGAAGTTAGATCGTTAGTAACTTGTTCTCAAATAGCTTTCAGAAATGTTCCAATAGCGAATGAGAAATTCTAAACAGAAGTAATATAAATATAGAAGAAATGATAAGTTGCCATGGAATATCATTATTCTCCTTCATTTGTTTTAGCTGCAGCACATAACAATACTAAAATAGTAGATTTTTGAGTTTGATAACCATTAGGGATGCAAGACAAGAACATTGGATCCAGATACTGAAGTTCTCATTCTGGTTACTACTGGTTACATTTTAGATGAATTTGACTTTCTGGGAATTGGGTTCATATAATAAACTGAGCAATGGTTTGTTTAATTATGATTTATGAAACAAATGACAATTGGTTAAATAAAAAAAGCATGTGTAAACATGTTTATAAACCACAGAGATTCAACAAAGCCAAAACCAAACCATTTTGGCTTTGCATACAGTACAAACCATATGGCTCTTTCAGTTTCACATACTGCTTGTTAACACACTTGTTAAGTGCCAATGAAAAACAATTTGGTTTTGCATGTGTTTTATAGTTCCTCGTTCTGAAAGTATTGAAAGCATTATACGTATATAAGTCTTTTTATTTCAACTCTGGCTCATCCTTTAACCAATAAACTTGTGCCCTTCCAAAGTTTGATCTCTCACTGGGTTTTCACATGAGATGCATACTAGTGCCGAGAATTTTGTGTCCCTTTAAAGCAATAAGTGACTCCTCAGGATTAAGAGAATGACCTGTGTTTACTGTATAAGCCCTCTTCTCCCTTTCTCAAAAGTGACAGGAACCTATTTACAATTGATTTACAGGAGTGCGCCATCTGTGAACTGAGCCAATTCATCTTACCAGAATAAAAATATTCAGAAGATATTCAATGAATGAATATCCACGGCAAGCTCTTTATTTCCAGGGACTGTTGGAAAGCAAATGATCAGTACAAAATTACCAGAAAAATCATGGAAACAAGCAAAAGAAATAATTGGAATGATTTAACACTTTTTTCAAGGTTTCCACACACCAACTACTGTTATCTAACTTGAAAGAAAATAAATCATTCTCTAACTTTATTTTAAGGATTAGAATTCCCATATTTAGATTGTGGGACTTGCTCTTTCTTTAATTAAATGAAAGACTAATAATGTTCCTTCTTAAATTATGTAGTCATCTTACATGGAATGGACTCTGCAGTCACCCCACCCCTTTATATTTGAATTAGATCTAAAACATGAAACTCATGAAGAAAGTATTTCTATGACACTTTCTAAGATTGTGAGCAGATAGGAAGAATGACAGTTTAACCAGGTCAAAACTAACACTCGATTATACTAGGAATCTAAATAGAAATACTGAAACATACACAAAAAGATAATTAAGTTCACAAAAGATAATTAACTTCAGTTAATTTTTGAAAAACGGGAAGTCAAACTTTAGAACCTTCTGTGCCTAGAGTTAAGATAACTCAAATACCAATATAATTTCTCTTGGTTTTGTATTGAATTGTCAGCATTTCCCTTACTTTTGATGGGAAAAGTGTTCATTGTTGGTGCCTGAGTTACCACTGCTGTAGTGCAGGGAGGGAATGAGCCTATTTTAAATCAAATCCCCAAATTTGCTATTACTAAGTTATAAAGCTTGAGTTACTATATGGATTAGATCCCCTTTTGACATAGTTGTGAGCTTCTCTGGAACAGGTAGTAGCTCATTTTCTGTTCAGGCAAGGAGTTGGCTACATTTCCACTTCTCTAGCAACCCATTTGCTGCTTCTGGAGGCCACTCAGATTAAGTTTGTCTGAAATATTTACCCTATTTTTGTTTGTAGAAAGCCAAGAGTATTTGTGAAGGATGAAAGGATGAAATGGGTATCTTTATCCTCATAGTCGCCCCTAAATATCTTGTGCCATTGTCAAGTTAGGTCTATTTTCTTCATTTTGGGATGGGCGCTAAATGGCAAAGGCAGCCATCGCTCCTGCCAGCTACATGGATAAGTCTGTGCAGTTTTCTAGACAATATGTCAAACTTCCTAGAGTTGAGAGAGCAATACCCAGCTGGACTAGACCCACACTCTGGGTTCTAGTCTGGTACATACCTCTCAAAGGCTTTCATGGCACAAAATAGGAACCTTAAATCTCTGGAAGATAATCAATTTGGTTCTTATGCCCCAATCTTTAAAAAGTGCCAAAAATATCCAAAAGGTTGATATTGCCCATTCATGTGGCATAATATATCCTACAGTCCCTAGTTAAAGAGAAAGAGCACTCCTTGAATAGCTAAGATGTTCCCACCCCATGATAAGGAATACAATACATTTTCTCAGATCTGTGACTATCAACAAGGCATGAATAAAGTATTAATGAAAGATGAGATTAAATTAATTAGAATCCCTATAGATTATTGTACACACATTTATTTAATCAGGAATATTTATTAACACACATGACTATCGAATTACAGTCAAGGAAATCAAGAGTGACATTATTGCAGCATCTTGGGGTAGTATTAATATCTTTCTTGTTGTGTCTTATATAACTATCAAAGCCCTTCAACAGCAATTGTCAACTCCAACAGCTTTCAGGTACGTGGACTTCAACTGAATGGGAAAATCTGGGAGTAGAAGTCCACATATCCTAAAGTTGGTGAGAGTGAGAAACACCCTGTTTAGAGGAAAACTACAACAATCAGAAATCAAAGGCTATCTTAATGAAAATATGAAGTAGGGAATCAGTGAGCATAGTTTCTCATTAATATAAGGCTGAGGATCTACAATCAATGATGTGGCTTCCCTTTGTCAAAATATAGTCAGTATCAAGAAGAAAATTTATTTTTATTTCTGTGACATAAGAATGGAATGCAGTTGAGTCTTTGCATGATTGAATAAATAATAATATAGGCACACTGCATATCTAATGCTGGAAGCCATACCAAAAGTGTACTTTTTCCCCCTATGGGAGACATTTACCATAATTGTTTGTGTGCTCATCACATTATATGAACACTGAAATATATGTGGATTTAAAAAACATTGAAGTTATACTGCTGGGGTTACAAGTCTGCCAAATCTATGAAGCCAGAAGAGGAGGGAGGAGGGAAGTAGTATATATTGTGGTTTGCTATGTCTGGTGATTGTGATAATGATTTACATTTGTGCTTGTCACACACACAGCAGTTTTCAAGATTTTGCTTCCTGGAATAAATAAGAAACAGCTGCGTTTTCTGTTTTTTTATGGTAACTGTTGGAAGATATTGATTTTCTAAATAACAGCAGTTTGATGTCTTTTATCCCTTTTATTTATTTATTTAAAACCATACCAGCTGTCATTTATTAACATCCGGCCACCCACCAAGCTCTGGTAATCTTGACCTCAGTCTTTAGACTATATTTTTAAGTCCAGTAGTTGAACAGTTTCAAATATTTTATTTCAAAACTATTGTATCCTTCAATTTAAATATATGATCTCTGGTTTAAACAGCACCACTTCAATTTGCAACTTGTCAATAAGTCAGAATTCTGATATTTTAATGAGTGTTATTATTGAAAATTTTACTAACTGAAAATTACAGATATGGTATGCAAACTTTCTTGAAGTTTGGCCTAAATCTTGTTTCTTTAGGGTCCACGTCTGATCCGTACCCTTTAGCCAAAGTGAACAAAAAGAAGGACATCTCTAACATTAGAGACATTAGTTTGTAAAATGTATGTACATATTTGTCAATGCAAATATTTGACAAGATTTTGCAAGGTTGCAAGATTTGACAATTTGCCCTGTTTTTTCTACTGGTTCAATATCTCAATTGATGAAAACTTTTTCAGTGTGAAAAAGTTCAGAAATATAGCCTCAGCATATTGTGAGGCAATTTTACATTTTTACTTTAATTTTGAAGTCCACAATCTGAATTATATCTTTGCTATATTGTCTATCTCTCTGCTGTTTTGCATGCTGGGCAAGTTGTGGCGTTTACATTATGGTTGACTTCTAGTGACTATCTAGACAAGTCCCTGGAGTTTTACTGGGAATATTTTTTGAAAGAAGTTTGCCATTGACTCCTTTCTAGGGGAGAGAAAGGGTGACTGGGCCAAATGGCTTCATGCCTCAGGCAGAACTGGAACTCATGGTTTTCTGGTTTCTAGCCTCTTCATCACTACACTAATCTGGCTGTCATACAAGTTTGAGAAGGTTCATAAAAGCTAAGCCAAAAAAATAAAACATGATCTCATTGCTACCCATATCCTATAGTTTGGGTATAGCATTATAAGGGTAGCAATGAGGCCACAACCAGGGGTGGGATTCTACTAGTTTGCACCTATTCATTTGAACTGGTTGTTAACATTCTAAACAGTTTGGAGAACCGGTTGTTAGAAGAAATTACTGGCCTAATCCTGTAAGGAAGGCAGGAAGAAAACATTCTGGTGTTGCTTACAGAAACTGCCTCTTCATTAACCCTTATTACATTCTTGGCAGGACTAGACTTCCTGTCTCAGGAACTTCTCTGAAGTTTTTCCCCCCTCCTTTGCTGGTACTTTGCTTGTGTGGAGTGACCATTCAAAGTTACAATGGCACTGAAAAAAGTGACATGACCATTTTTCACACTTACGACTGTTGCAGCATCCTCACAGCCATGAGAGGCCAGGCGAGGAGATGCGTGCCTCGTTGTGAGTGATATTGAGATGGCCACACCCAGCCAATAACATGACCACCAAGCCATGTCCACCTGGTCACATGACTACCAAGCCATGCCCACCAACTAAGCCACACCCACAGAACCGGTTATTAAAAATTTGAATACACTCCCGGCCACAAACCTTTTTGCCTGGCTTTTATGAATCTTCCCAAACAAATATTTGTACAATTTGACTACACTTTTTTATCTGTTTGAATGTAATTCAGAAGATATTCTAACCAGGTTCTAACACTATGTCTCTGTCTCTGTCCCCGCCCCCCCTCTCTCTTTCTTTGTATCTCTCTGTCTCTGTAATTTTTAAGAAGACCATACTCCAGGGAGGAGTATTTTTTTAATGTAACATGTTACAGAAAAAGTATCTATTTTATTTTGCTATCATACAAATGATTTTGCTGTTCTACAAATGATCATTTGTCATTCCATTAGTTGTTTCCACCGAAAGAATTCAAAAACCCTTTTATTGGTGTTCATGGTATGAAATAGGGCTGTGCAGGGATTTGAATTTCAAAAGGAATTGTGAAGTTCACATGAAATGTGAAGTATACATACATATATAGCATGTATCAGGAGCACTTTAAACCAAATATTATTTTTTTTAGTATCATCTGTCAGTTGTGAAGAAAAGCTATGCAAGCCATAGAAAAGACCAACTTTTTCATGATGCTACATACATGACCATAAATGCTCCAGATCACATTTTGACTTTTATATCCAAATCTCTGTATAGTTTTGCCATTACATCACAAACTTCTGCGAGTGCAGTCAGATTTTGGCTGAGATATAGATAGATAATACTAGATGGCAGCAAAAAAGCATTAAAATCCCAAATTCTTTCCAGCCATCGACTGATCATCTGGATTTTTGCTCCCCTGGTAACCATAACAAATCTTTCCTTTCTCTTTAATTTATATTTATTTAGAATTTTACTCAAAGTAAAAAACAAATCTATGGAAGAATAAAGAAAAATTCAAAAAAAGCTGTTGATATTTTCAGTTTTTAAAAATCCTGCTTTTATTATTTTTACAAATAACCTAAGGCATCAAAGATACCTAATAATATACCTTTCTCCTATTTTCCCCACAATAATAATTTTATGAGGCAAACTGGGCTGACAGAATGATGGTCCAAAGTCACTGAACCAGTTTTTATGTTTAGAGTAGAATTAGAACTCAGTTTCCTGGTTTCTAGTTTGGTCCCTTAATCTCTAGATAGAACTGGCTTTCAGTTCTCTGAGCAGTAACAGTTGAGCATATGCTTTTATTTCTATGTCCCTCCTTGTGTGTGTGTGTGTGTGTGTGTGATCTGAGAGAGAAAGAGAGAGAGTTTTATGGAATGAATAGGATTTAGTACACTTGGTTTATTTAAAGAATAAATTATTATTATTATATTATAATATTATAATATTATTATATTATTATTCTTATTAATAAATAAGAAGAGTAAGATTTGAAAAAGAATTCATGAAAAATGTATTAATAGTTATCTGCTTGTTTTAAAACAATAATACCATTCTGTAAAAAGAGTCAGTCAGTTGAGTGGTAAGTATTTTTAGTATCAGTGAAATCTACCACAAAGATAGTGTATGATAGGGGAACAGAGTATTATTGTGAAAAAGATACCAATTGCACAGAAAAATACACAAAATTAAAAAAAATTCTTATAGCTTGAATTTTGTTCCAAGCCTCATTTAAGACATTGCAGTTATTTCTGGATAAAGGAAGAATTGCTTTTATATCTCTATTAAGAGGCATTTTTCTCTTACTTTTTTTCAACATTTAACTTTACATTTGATATTATTTCATGATATACTTGACTGGATTTTCATCTTGCTTATGTTTAAAAATCTTGATAATACTCTAAATAATAGTGACACAGTTTATAGATCTTTATTGGAATTTAACACTGTATTCATACGCCATGACATTTTACAGCTTTTCTTTTATGTTTTTCTCATAAAATGAATTCTGTTGATTCACGCATTTTGTAGCTAGAACAGGTCATGTCCCTTTCGGTCAAAGTCCCCCTTGTTTTGTGACTGTGCATCCTTGGCTGCTTGGTCACTATGGGCACTTAAAGACAGGACTTAAATGAAGTGTGAAATGTTGTGCTTTAAATGAATTGTTCCTCTCTCTTGTGAACAAATGCAAAAAAATACCATGTAAATAGAGCATAACTTTAAACCTGTATAAGGGTTTATCAGCTTTCTGTACTTATTTGTTGCCATGCTGCTATTTTCTATGATATATTTACTGAAAGCTAATTAATAGATATCAGAATTAATACTTATAATACTTTAGGGTCAGTTGATGTTGCTTCAGCTTTTTTCAGGGGCTTAAATTATCCTTCATGCTGGTTCAGGGGATTGTTTCCCACCAGCTGGATCCAGCAAAGAGCAAGACAGCACTAGAGAAAAACTGAAATTGAGCTATGACATGAAACACATTGAAGATGATCATAGCATAGTGATAAAAGAAGTAACAGTTCAAGAGGTACAAAAAAGTATCTTGTAAATTTGGGATTACCTTATATTTTGCAACTATGAAGCTTTCTTTCTAACAGTGACCTGAACAACAATAGCAAGCGTTCAGCTGTCTGGGAATTTAATTTGGTTCCTGTCTTTAGTAAATCAACCTGATGCACATTTTCCAAACTAATGTATGATTCCACATGCAATGATCCTGCTCAGTCTGTTATTTTTTTTAATGTTGTAGTATGACATGGAGGTTAACCCCCCCCAATATTTATTAAAATTAATACTTTAAATTCATTCCAAAAATGCATATTGGAGAACAGTATAATTTCTAGAGGACTTTTTAAAACTTCAGTTGTGAAATGCAAGCTGATTAAATAACATTATTACATATTTTTTCACCAATTTGCCAATAAAAATGGATCATAAAATCCAAGGAATTCTAAGAATCACAAAAGTGTTGGTTCCCAGACCTGTTTTGGAACAAATATGAAATCTAACAAAGTTGCCCTTCTGTTCAAGGCATGCATATAGAAACACACACATACTGTACATGACTACTACAAAGGGCAGGACAAAGTTTAAGCTTCTGTGCATCTCTTTTCCAGATAATAGTTGAAAGTCTGAAATGTCAGTAGAAAACATTTTGATTGCTTTCCATGCATTTAAGTAGATAAAATTCTTTTTTTCCTCTTGAAGAAGAATCCAAACAAGAGAAAACACATTTCTTCCTATATTTCTTCCCACTTACTAGTTCCATATTTGCCCATGAAATCTTTTTCCATTGCCCAGAGAAAAATTATCAATGTTTCCTTAGAATGTCCTGTAGTGGCAAACATTGCTTCATCTCTAATTATCTTTCATTATGTTTTATCCCCAGCTATTCTGTAATAATCACCAATGAAAGAAAAAATGTTTGTGAATAATTGTTCATAGATATGCAGCTTTTTATGTACTTATATATAACCTGATTTATTTTATTTATAAACCATCTTCATTATTTTTACAATAAATTTACAATTATTATTTTTACGAATAACTCGAGGCAGCAAACATATCCCAAGCATCTTTCACTTTCTATTTTCTCCCTGTAACAACAGTTGGGCTGGGGGGAGGGGGAGAGAGAGAGAGAGGGATAGGCTTAAAATCATACAGCTGGCTTTCATGGCTAATATGGGCCTTGTATTCATAGTCTTCTGTTTTCTAGCCGAGTGGTTTAACCATTAGACCAGGCTGGCTAATTAGTCTTATATATACCCTTATAATGCGAGTGTTTCAAAATTTTTCAACTAATATAATGGTTTGTAGGATCCAGTTGTTTGTTTAACTTTAACTTCCGGAGACAGACGCACTATTAAAATTAAAGAATTCAGAGTCCAGGAATGTATTGAATTTTGAAATTGAATGGTGCTTCTGCTCTTCATTTCACAGTATAATCTATGATATGGAGTAACTGTTTTTGCAGTTACTATTTCCCCACTTATTAAAGGAAGGTGTGGTAGACTGAGGGGCAAATATGCTTCACCTTGAGTTAGCTCTTTCTCCTATCATCTGCAGAAACCTTGAAATACATCCAGATCTTTTCACCCTTCATATATTCTTATGAATTAGGGTGTAATGGTGTTTGTGGAATGTTGTTAGTTATATCATACTGGTTTTAAATAGCCAAGGGACCAAACTGACTTGAACTGGCTTGTCAGCTTCATTGTATCTTGGATCTGGCTGAAATAACATTCTAGGTACCATAGCAACCAGTAATCCATAACAGAGAACACTATGGTAATTTATCGACAGGCTCTCTAGACATTAATTTAATGATTTACCTCTGTGTTCATAAAAGAAGATGTGGGACAGATGCTGGAAACAGACAGAAATTTCCCCTGGGAGGAACAAGAAATACTGAGGGAAATCAGGATCATGCCAGCACAGATGATCAGGATATAGATTGTCCAAGCTCCAAGGCCAGATGGAACCCATCCTGGAATTCTGAAGTAGAAAAGTAAATACAAAAGATATGTATTTACTTTTATCCTAGATGCAGAATCATCTAGGAGAAAGGAGAAAAGGGACATATGGAACAAGGTGGAAAGATTTCTTAAAATTCCATATAAAAGAAAGAACCTTCAAAATATGGTTTACATATCTTATTTTAGTAATATAAAGGACAATAATGCTAATTTGTCTAAAAAATCCACTACTTAATTAGGGGCAGCAAAGATTCAAGAAGAGGAATTTGCTTAATATTTTAATTAGGTCAAGAAAGAAATTCAGATGTGTGGAAGGACAAGCTCAAATCCTGAAAATACTGAATATTACAAAGGGTACCATTTTAAATTTTCCTTCGTATAACTAAATTTTTCTTTTTATGAAATAGGCAAATATGGTCCTTATTATTTTATTTTAAATAAGAAAAAACCTTTGCTTTTTTATGTGTGCATCAACAATCTATTTTTCTTTGCTTCATTTCATAATTGTTTGACCTCATATGTTTATATTCTTTTATTCTGTTCCAGCCAGTGCAGTTTTTCTTAATTTTCTTCTAGTCCACATTCTTTTTTTTTCTTATATTTAAAATAATAAAAATTTATTATTTTATATATTATATGAAATCTAGACTGATGGGTAGTACACTAAGAAATATAGCCTATGGTATTCAGAAGAATTTTTTTTAACATAGAGAGCACTAAATAAAAACTTTTGGTGGCTTGCTAAATAATTCAGTCGTGATGTTGATGACTTGTAGGGAAGATGTATAACATAGGTCATTATAGTTCTCCAGTTAAAACAACCTTCTCCAAGGTCATGTTATCTAAATCTATTGGATTCCAAAAATCTATTCAAGTTTTACAAATAGAGCATTACTTACCACTCTGAAATTACATCTATAAGGTTAATCACTGGAGAACTGTGAGGACTAGTCTCTTGAAGGAAGCCTTTGCATTACCTATACATGTGTTAATTACAATATGCATAAGGGAGGATGTTAATAATGCAGGATCCTAGCTCATATGTAAACAAAGGTACATACAACTAATTTTTTTTCCTCTGTATTCCTTCAATCACCATTGAATGAATTGATTATTGAAAAATCAGATGTCATTTATAATGCCTTATTGCAATCATCATTTATTAGTTTTTTTTAAAAATTCCTCTTTATTATTTTATAAATAATTTAAGATGGTGTCAGCTGGTGCTCCATTCAAAATCCAAGAAAGAAATACTCAAGATATCTTTTACTGGAAATCAAGTGGTAGCAACAAAAGAATTCTGAATCTGAGAAAATGGGCACGTAAATCACATATACAAAGTAATGGCAATGTTCCCACCCCCAATAGTTCAAGTAGTTCTTCCAATTAAAAGTTGTGAATAACATCATGTGGACATCTCCAGGTGGTGATAAGGCTTCTGTCTGTTGACCTTGGCATAGTTTGATAAAGGTTTGCAGCTGCGCATAGCATAGAAGAGAAAGCTAAGCAAGGAATAGAAACCTAAGCAAGAATGGACTCCCTCCCTAGTTTATACAGTTCCAGTTTGTAACACCTCTAGCTCACTTCCCACAACTTTCCTCCCTCCTCCCCTGTTACTTATAACAGCTGAAAGATGAAAAACAAAGGGAGAAAATCTTGAAGGCTGACAGATGGTAAATATACTAATACTCCTTTCTTATATTTTTTTTTCTCCACAACAACACATTGTGAGTGGGGCTGAGAGAAAGTGACTGGTCCAAAATCACGTAGTTGGTTTTCAAGCCCAAATTGAGGCTAAAACTCACATCCTTTGGTTTTTAACATGGTGCTTTAAGCTCCATACCAAACTGACTCTCTTCAGACTGGTTTCCTATTCAATCCTAAGGTTAGGAAGCACAGCTTGGATGCAATCACTCTGAGGAAGACCAGAGGAAGAGACATGTTTTCTGTGCAAGTTTTCAATAAATGCAATAGAGATTAATTTATAAAGAGGACTTTACTTCGTTCTGTACATAATAACGCAAGAACATTGTTGCAAAAGGAATATGGGTTTTGCAGTAATAAGGACATTATTTGCAAAAGTTGTTCAGTTAATAGAACAGACTAGAACTGCTTAAATAGTATATTTAAATTATGAGTTTGAAAGGTCATTCATATACATATACAAAGCTATTATTATTGCCAGAAATTTTCATGGTTCAAGAATGAGTTTTGTGTGAGATTTTGGTAGATATTACTTTGTAAACCTACAAAAAGTCTCTGAAGATCATTCAGTTTTTAGTTGTATTTGACGAGGAGGCACAATTGGCTTTAACTGTAATTTTAAATTCCATGAACTGGCTTTTGTATATTTATCATTCTTATTTATTCACCTTTCATAGTTGTATATTTATTACTGTTGTATCATTGTTTTATTATGTATGACTTGAGAGGGATACATACATTTGAGCAAAGAAGTAATATGTATTACTTATATATTTTAATAATGTAAATAGAGCTTTGCTGAGTTTATAAAGACAGGTTGTGGCAACTGAGGAGTTTATAGTCTGAATTTGAATATATCAGTAGTCACATTTTTTTTTTCTCAGAATGCAAGCACTATCTTTTTCTTGGTCCTGCTTGTTATTTTCCTAACTGTATAACTTCAAACCTTCCTTTGCGTATTCAACATTTTGGCTCTAAATGTTATTGCATAGCAGGCATACAGACTTAAATGCTGACTTAAAACTCAACATAGTACAGCCACAAGATGCCTACATGTAGTTCACTAAAAGAATACATACTTTGGGTGTTTATGGCAAAACAGTGACACCCAGACACTCTGAATTGATGTAAAAATGAACATGATACCAGCAGGCAATGAAGTTGTGTGCCAATTTGGATGGGCAAATTTTACTGTTTCGGAAAGGGGATTTAAAGACCAGTAATGATGTTCCACAACTTCAAAAATTCATCCCAAAACATTACTTTTTCAGGTAGCTTCAGCAACAATGAAATGTTTTCAAAAATAAATAAAGGTGTCATTTAATTAGCAACTATCTTGAAACACTAATTAAGCTGAGAAGAATCAAAGCCAATTTGGGTCAAAATATCTGAGTCACCATTAATTTTAATATTCTTATTTTTAGGGAGAAGAGCATTGTTATAAAGTATGCATAGTCCTTAAATATCACATGTTATAGAAGAAAGGGAGAGAAATTATAAAAATCAAGATGTTTATAAAAATCAAATCTACTATAATTATTTGGAAATATATGCTCCAAAGATATATCTGTAAACACACCTCCATTTTTAAATTCATAGATTTATTACATAATAATAATAAAAAAAGATTAAGATTTAGCTATTCATTCTTTATCTATATTTCTGCTTATTGATTCAAAATATTTAAGATTGTTCCTAATTTTAATTGCTCATGGCTTGGCCAAGATATTTTGCTTCTTTTGACTGGGCATGAAAATTGTCCCCACCTCTAAGTTTTCTCCAGGTTTTCAAAGAAAACCAAGATATTTGATCACACATTCCACCCATTTCTTTTTCTCTCAATATTGCAGTAGCAAGTGAAATATCAGATCCCTATTGTGGTTGTCTCATTCTGCCTAAAACATTATTGCTTAATACCTTTTGCCAATCTATTGTGCTTTAAATGGGTCTATCTCCAGCAGTGATTATCTTCAGCTGACCACTGGTGTGTATCTAGCTGGGAAAAGCTTCTTTAGCATATTATTTTCTTTTTGTTCACTAACTCTGACATTTTAGCCTTTCTGATTCACTTTAGCAGGTGATTGATATTTATTGTAGATTTTTTTTAAATAAATCCTTTAGGATATTTTTTTTAAATAAATCCTTTAGGATATTTATTTTAAATAAATCCTTTAGGATATTTATTTTGTTCAAATAGATGCTGTCAACAAATCCACCCAGATAATGAATTTTATGTGCATTCCTTTACAAGTTGTCACACACCTGCCACATAATTTCTATCAAAATCTCATTAACTTTTCTCTGATTAATAGAAAACAATTAGTTTTATTTACATTCCCACAAGAATAACAGTTTTAAAATAATCATGACAAGATCCGAAGCCAATCAATAATAGAAATATTATACTAAGCACTGCAAATTGTCTTGTTAATCAAGTACACCCCACCACCAAAAATGTAACCATTGATATTCATTTTTCAATATTTCATAATGCTGGAGAGTTGATGGCATATGTATTCATATACATTCTATTGTTTCAACATCAGCATAAGTAATAATACTTCTATGCCAGGAACAATATTACAGCTATAATCTAATGTTGAAAAAAAGAAAAGAAAGAATACCATTTAATACACAGATCTTCATTTGCTGGCAGGTGGGAATATCTTGTTTCAATTTGTGAATGGAGAAAAGCTGACATAAAGGCACTGATGAGAAATTTGGAATATAAGCATACTTACTGTTTGCACAGTGAATTTGCACTTCAAAACATCCTTGTTAATTCCTTGTCAATTTTAATGGACTTCCTATGTTCATTTAGAATGCTTTTGTTTTTATTTTTTTCTTCCGAATCTTTCTTTAACTTGTTATTCAGCTTTCCTGTCAATGAGCTCTAGCGAAAAGAGATCTTTTAAAATATTGAAATAATAGACAAATCATGTTCACTGTTGTTCCAGGTGGCAAGGATCAGTTTTTAAGAGATTCCTATTCTATTTCTTATTATGATTTGATACTGTGTAACCCAGTATGAGAGATCTAATCCTAAACTTAAATTTATATCAACTAGATATTCTAATATCACATACACTCCTAGCTGGTACTGAAATATCAAGGTTATTATATAAATATCCTTAAATTGTTTATGTTCTTAATCTGTTCTATAAGAGTTTACATGGCATGGGTTTGTTTTATATGAGTCTAATTAATATATAGCCAAGGAGTATAGTGAAGCAAAACAAGATTCTTCTTCAGCATATAACTTCTTTATGTGCCCAACTAACTAATGTGTGACAGCAATAGACCATATAGTTTCTTTCCTCTCTCCCTCCCTCCTTCCTTTTTAACAAAAAACGATACCTTTTGTTATTTTATTTCAGCTTTTTGTTTAATATAGAACATTTTCCTTTTTCACTCTTTCAAATTTAGTTTATGGTCTCTGACAGCATTCTCTCTATGCTATCTGCCCAAGCATCTGTTCCTTCACTGAATCAAAACCCTCCTTTTCCAGACAGTGGAATGCAGATTTACAAAACTATAAAACACTCTTTTTTTTGAAACATGATTTTGCCAATATTAGGCTTTTGCTAAGAAGTTTTGCAACTTTCTCCTGTCATGTCTCACATTTATGCCTAATTCAATACATCGAATTTATTTGGGATCTGTATTGGAGAAAGAAGAATGCTTTTGCTAGCATTTGAATCTACAACTCATTCCATTTTAATGCTTAAGATTTGGATTTTTACTTGTTCTTTTTAATTTTAGAAAATGTAGAACTTTTATATTGGATAAGTACTGTATATGATCAAATGAATTTTAATTGATATTTTAATAGCAATAACACTTAGACTTAGATATCAATTCCAGTGCTTTACAGCTCTCTCTAAGAGGTTTACAGAGTCAGCACATTGCCCCCAACATCTGGGTCCTCATTTTACCTTCCTCAAAAGGATGGAAGGCTGAGTCAACCTGAGTCAATACAACCTGAGTCAATACTGCATTCTAACCTTGGTACCATTATGGCTCTTGAGTGTTTTAAGTGTTTCTTTTCATCATGAATTGAAATTATTCAAAAAATAAAATACAAACATATTATTCACATGCACATGTACAGAACAAAAGAAGTCATCATTCACATATAAACAACCACATATATGCTGAAACACAAACATAAAATTGGGGGTAGTTCGTGTTATTGTTACTAAGAATATGAAGTAAACTCTGAGGACTTTGCCACTTGCATGGCTGTAACAATAAAGAGAAATTTCTGAATCAATGTTGCTTAACTTTAGCCACTTAATATGGACTTCAGCTTACAGAATTCTCCAACCAGTATCAAAAAGTGTCCTTATTCTTTGGACACTTGTTTCTACAGTATCTTGTATTTTCTTGCTACCTTCTCTCACCAAGAGAAATAGGCTACAAGAAATGTCATATTAATCCACAGGAGCTTTTTCTGAATACCTCCAATGTACTGGCCCTACAATTTCCAGAATTCTCATACTGCATGACTAAGTGTTTTTGCAATCCTTATGCACTAGCTGAGAAGTCTGTTACAGAAAAAATGACAGACCTAGTCCAAGATTCTCAAACTAAGTGAAACATCATGGTTAGGAATACATACATCATACTGAACAGTTATGCATTAAAACAGAAATTGGTGTTTGGTGCCATATTAGAAAGAAATAGCATTGTGTTTTAAAGTCATATTTCTAGCCTTTATGAATACAAAGATAGCCATAAAAGTATCAAATGTGTGTGTGTGTGTGTATGTGTGTGTTCTCACGCATGCGTACATGAGTGTGTGTGTGTGTTTGTATGAGAATTGGGCTGGGGCTGAGAAAAGTCAAGAAAGCCTATCTTCTTACCTCCTATTATTAAGAAAAAACAAAAATAAGCTATTCTATTTTGGTTAGCATCATTTTTCTTACAATGTCTAATTAGATGATTCAGAAACTCATCAGCAAGACTTGGTAGTAGTGATTATCTTCTATTTCTTTTTTCTAGCAACTGTTGTTTGGTGACATATTGCATTGAAACTTCAGCTTGTTTATCTCCATCACAGCTAGTGGCCATGATTAGGAACATTAAAATCTAAAGTGTTTTTCATTTTTTCTTATGGCAGAATTTTTTTCCACCCTAAAAAAAAATCTTATGGCTCTATGTGTTGGATACATAACTCTTCCATCCAAGTTTAACTTTAGTGGTGCAAATTATAGAAATGATCACTTGTATTTCAGTCTGCTGCTCAGATCTACATAAAAGAGTTAAAGCTGGAACAACCAAAGGTGATTCCCTTTAATAATGTCCATACAAATCACTCACAGTATTACTTTCAAGATTATGTATAATTGTTGGTGAATTAACTTTTGCTGGTTGTTTATGTTATTCCTGCTTCAATCTACAGTTTTTACTCTGTTTCCTCCTCCCAAATATCATTCTGACATTTTGATAATAAATAAACATTTTTTGCCATCTGAGGTAGTGATGTGTATGTGCTTCCTCAGATCTGGATAAATTGATAAATTGATTGAAAGTGAGTTGACTACAAATTAAACTGGAAATGACCCATAGTAATTTTCAATACGCCAGATGGTACCTGTAAACATGGAAGGAAACTTCATTTGCATACATTACCTGGAATTTTTCCAGACAAATTTTAAATATTGGTTCATGCCATCTATCTTCAATAATGGTGAAGCTGAACTTAATTACAACTTAAGACACCATACTACATTCTCAATATCCAATTATTGCTATTGATATCTTTATACATAGATTTATAGTTTGCCTACCCTCTAGGACATTGCTTACCAATACCCCAAATTCATGACAGGTAGGAGTTTGAGCAAGTTCCAGCTAACATGGCAAACCTGTGGCACTAAAGATGATGAAATAATTCCAAGAGTGGAGCAGTCAGTGAACAAATACTCAACAAGATCAGGGATCTACAACCCCTAGTCTGTGGACTGGTCCATGGCATACCAGAAACCAAATGAACAAAGCCCCATCTGTGGGATGTCTGGCAGCAAGGAAAACCACACCCACTCCAGTCCATAGAAAAGCCTCTCCAAGGAAACCAGTCTCTGCTGCCAAAAAGGTTGGGGGGCACTGTGCTAGATCACACCTACTGACACCTCTTCAGCTGTGCCTTTTTCATCAAATGTTTATTCTTTCAGCTTGAAGATTAGCAGCAAAGAAGAGCTGGCAGAATAGGCAATCCAGTATACTGGTAAAGTTGAGTAGTCTGCATTTGTAATGCCAAAATAAGGCTACTATGTTTAACTGAAAAATTGCCAATGAGGATTATATAAAACTTATTGAATTATGCTACTGTTTGAATTTTGAAACTTTAACTACTATGGAAGTCAGCATACTACAATACATTATTTTATTTATGAGTCAGGATATGGCAGGCTTTATTTATTGACAGTGCATATGACAGATTTTATTAATAATGTTCTTACACTAATCTTATAACCCATGGCTGCAGTGTAGTACAACGATACAAGTTTGTGCTGTTAAGTGTATTCTTTCTCTGTTGGCAGCCCCCTTGTTTTCTGACCGAATTTTTAAAACAATTTGTCACAGATCACGAAACAAATCTTTTTACTGCAAGCAGAAATTAAATTGAGGATTTTGATTTTGGTATCAATGTCATTGGCTATAAAACTCCCAGCCCATTTGTTGAATTTCTTTTTCTAGGTTTTGTACTAACAGAACTTCAGTGAAATTGGGCAAACTGCATTTATAAATCTTTCAAGCAAACTGCATTTATAAATCTTTTGTAATGAGACAGGGCTCTGAATAGCAATGCCATCCCTCTGGTGACCAACGCTATAAACTAAACAGTATTTATACCATAAAGCTTCTATGAGGGGCACTGCAGAAATGTAATTTCAGGCAGCAAATCCATAGACAAAAGGCAAGGATGATATATCTGGGTGCTAGCTGTCAAACTAGCTAGTTTGAATGTATGGATATGTATGCATGTGTGTATGCATGTATCACTTATTAAAACTAAAATAAGTATAAGAATTGGATGTAACATAACTTATTTATATTATTTTACCCAAGTATTTATAACCTTCCATTTTAGTGTTCAGTTTTTAGGAGCATTAAACATTGCAGTGTCTCTATGTATCTTTCTTTGGAGTATCACTGGGATCACTTCTAAATGGACTAATTCTGGTCATTGGAAGTAGAAAGTACCTTTCTCTTTTGATATGGCAATCAGAAATTAATGCAATCCAGTAACGAAAGTCTTTATTTCCAACCTGGAAATATGGAGAAGACAACTAATCTGAAGCATATCAAGTCTTTACCAACCTCCAAGAACTGTAATAATGTAATGGAAGTTGTAATGGAACTACAACTGTCTAAATTCTTATCTAGAAGAAACTAAGTTAAGGCTGATTTCATGTTTGTTGGAATTAGCCTATACACGTTTTTCAAAAGAATGTCATGCGTGCAATCCACCAGTGGATATTTTTGAAAGTTCTTCTTAATGTAAGTCGAGGCAGTCCTCGACTTACAATCACAATTGAGCCTAAAATTTATGTTTCTAAGAGAGAAAGTCAGTGAGTTTTGCCTCATTTTAGATCTTTCTGGCCACAGTTAAGTGAATCACTGCAATTGTTAAATTAGTTACATGGTTGTTAAGTGAATCTGGATTTCCTGTGAACTTTGCTTGTCAAAAGGTTGCAAAAGGTGATCACATTACCCTATGACACTGCAACTGTTATAAATATGAGTCAGTTGCTCAGTGTCTGAATTTCAATCATGTCACCATAGAGATGCTGCAATGGTTATAAGTGTGAAAAATGATCATGTTTTTATGCTGTTGTAATTTTGAATGATCACTAAGCAAAGGTTTATAAATTGAGGATGCTGTACACTTAAATAACTTTATTTGGAGAATTCAGGGAAGCAAATGAGTAAATATCCCACACTGGCTCAGTATTATTAAAATGCTAATAGTACTGAGCCAATGTGGGATATTTGCTTATTTGCTTCCCTGAATTCAAGCAGTTTCATCATGGTTCCCAATAACAACGATAATGTGCATAATAGATAGTCAATATTGAAGGTATTATAAAGATTTTGGGGAAGTTTTGGGAAAAAATGAAGCAAAGCATGAATGAAGCAAAATGAGCAGAAATGAATGAAGTTAAAGTTTCTTGGTTTCAATGAGTTGTAGTCTACTTTTAAATAATTTGAACTGTAGCCATTATCAATTGCCTGTTATATTTTAAAGGTGAAAAATTAATAGGATTAGTGTGGGAATAACTGAAATCTAGATAGACTGCAAATAAAATCGTAAATTCTGACTGTTAGTTGTATTTTTCTTCATTCTTTACTTTATTGAGCTGCAAACGAAAACAACGTTGTACATATAGATCAATTAATTGATAAACACATTTATTGATATGCCCTATTTGATTAAAAGAAAGCAAGAACTGTTGAATGAATTTTCAAGAGCTTTGAGAAATACCAGTCCTCTTCCCAAATTGTTTAACATTTAAATTTTTATGTGCCTAAATATATGAACATATTGGATGTTATTTAGCAAGCAGTATATTACAGTGGCATGCCATTCTGCATTGCATGATAATGTAATTTTATTACTTTCTTTCAGATTTATGGCTTGCACTATTTACTAGGTGAAAAAATCATGCTTATTAACTAAAGTTTAATTACAGTATTATTATTTATAAAATCTGTTGACCATGTCAGTTCCAATAGACCTTTGGTGTTTTAAGAAATATAGAACACCCAGACCACCAATAATAAAACAATATTAATACAAAATAATAACAACTATTCTGGTATTGATGAGTCTATAAAATAGCATTGAACGACTTTTTAAAATAAGAAGCAGCTTTAGTACCTTTTAGATGACCATGAAATTAGGAGCAATCTTTATCTCAGAGATTAAGCTGTTTCAGAACTGGTGAATCTTCAGAGAGAATGAGTCCTGTTGAGTCTTGAAGATGCTTTTTCAAAAGACAATTGGACTTTGTTTTTCCTCGAGGACATTTAACTTCTTATCCAAAAAGCTCCTTCATTTGGACTGAATTATGGATAAGGGAAATATTTATCTTCCTTGTAGTCATATGGCATTAGCAGTTTTTCTGATAGTTGGTGGGGCCACTTGGAGGTTTATTTGTGTCCTCAGGATCATCTCAATAGTGCAAATGGTTGTGGATGACCTTTGGGACAACCATGACCTTGATGACTAAAAATTTCCATAGATAAACCTGTTGAATCCTTTCCTGCTATATTTCATCCAAGGGTGGGGGCCTTCTATCAGATATTCTTTCTAGTCCATTACAATTAATTAATGCATATGCATACATTCACACATAATGTATTTGCAATTCTTGTTTAGTTTCTTCAGGAGAACACACATCTCTCTCTAGTATATTGCATCATACAAAGAAGATAATATATATCGTTATTGAGTAATAAGAAGTGCAATGCTGCCTTTCAAATATAGATTTGTCTAAGTCTAAGTGCTATTGCTAATTCTTTTTATTTCCAACAAATATATTTTCTTCTGCTCAGACATATACCTCAAAAATACCTCTACTTTTTCTCCTGCATTTATATATACAGTGTGCATTGTTTACAAATTAGCTGTCCTGGAAAATACAGTTGTAAATGCACCAATCTGTAACTTGTACAACTTGCATAATTCTTTCTAACATATATATTTGTAAACACTTTTTAAAGTGTGATTTTCAAGTTAGTTAAAGCACACATATCATTAGGGTCCCCTATATAGTCTTGATTAGGATATAATATTGAGCAGATTCTTATATCTTCATTATAATTGGTTTTGTGGGCTTAATGAGTTTCCTCTACAGCTGTTTGCTTTGCAGGCATCCATTCATTCAGTCTGTGTCTATATATTTCATTAGAGTCATATTCCAGTATTTGCAAGGTCTTAGTAAATCATTTAAATTAATTATATTAAAATATGAATACCTGTAAGTTTAGTTCAGTATAGGTGACTATATAACATTTTGTCTGGCTTTAGAGAACCAAATCTATCAAGCCAGGTCAATATTTTAATAGGACTTCATTGGGGAATACCATACTATAAATTAAGCTAAAAATAAAAAATAAATTCTGGAAGGAAACGGTGGCAAACCATTTTGTATGCAAGTAAAAAAACAACAACCCTTGGATCTGTTCAATTGAGCTTGATTCAATGCATTGTTTTATATACAAAGAAAGTGGGATTCCTAGTCATAAAATTGCAATCAACATCTATGGCCACTATTAATAAAACTTGACAACTGAGTATTTGAACACTCTCCCTCAATTCCTGGGTCAATACCCCAAGGCCCTTCTATTCATCTAGCTTAAATTAATGGTCTCTCTTATGCACTAGGAAATGAATCAAAGATCTCCTGAGCCAAGCATTTCCGTACTAAATTTGATTAATTTTGATGACTATCAATTCATACTGTTAATTAAGTAAGGTACAGTGATTAAAAAAGCTGTGGCATCTTGTCTAAAAGTAATGGATGTTTAAATGGCTGGGTCATTCCTAGTTGAATATAAGCAGGGCATTCCAAATATTTGAATGGTTAGTTCCAAAGTTTGAAAATAATATAAATGCAGAATTAATATTCCTCAAACTTGCAGGTAGTTGGGTGGTATCTTTCTTCTTTCTCAGAATGGCATGAATGGAAAAGTATATATATTATCCAAGGCATTCTCAGTAAGCAAGAGTAGCACAAGGCAGACAACAACAGCTCTAGAGCTGGTACATGCAGATTTGGTGGGCCCATGCACTGGTCATTGTAGATGAGCTTGGGGTTCTGCTATTTACTAAAGAGTAAAGCCCATGTCACACTGCCCAATGGATGCAAAAAGGACACAGCGGACGAGCAAAATGTTCCATCCGTTGTTATATCTCGCTCTCAAAAGGGGCAAAAAATTTGCATAACCGGAGCAGATAACACGGATGCGGGGAGGACGCAGGGTGGATGGAAAGCGGATGCAGAATGGAATCCTAGCAGATGGAAGCGGAATGGGAGCAGATGGCACATCCGCAGGGCTTCCGGGGGGTCTCAGCAAAGCGGACGCGGAACAGAAAAGAGCGGTGCAGAGCGGAAGCCTAGCGGATGGAAGCGGATGCACAGCGGATGCAACAGCGGAAGCCTAGCGGATGCCTGGCATTACTTGTGCATGTGGGGAGGATGCATTGCGTCAGCCCCGCGGATATAACGGACAAACATCGGAAGCAGGTCGCCATTCAGAGGAAAGACCTGCTGCCGACGGATTGGCTGCCTTGCCTGCCCTGCATGCATGTCTGCCTGCAAGCCTTGCTGCCAGCCTTGCTGCCACCCTCCCTGCCACCTCCTTGCCAGCCAGCAACCCCACAAACCATGCGGAAGCACAGCAAGCCTCAACCATCTGCTGCCAGCCCTTGCCAAGAGGGAAAGGGCTACCATCCCGCCCCCCTGGCCCTCACTCTGGTTCTGCTGGGGCTTCTGCAGCACGGGCTCGCTCTTCTGGGGCTGGCGCTTCTGCTGCTTCTGCTTCTGGAGGAGCTGATGACAAGCACTCCAGCACCCAAGCCACCTCCACAGCACCTGCACCCTTCACCCCTGAGACTGAGCGACCAAGAGGAGTGCCAGAGACTCACTTTTGTCTTATAGCTTGTTGTTAATAAAGTCTATTTTTGATTCACACACTTGCTTCATTTCTTTTTTTTAATTAAAGTCTTGCTGGAAACTTTTTAGAAATGGTTTAAGCCTTTGCTTGCTTGTGGGATGGGTAAGGATAGCTTTGGAATGGGTTAGGAATACCTGTGGGATGGGTATATAGCTGTTGGGATGGTTAGGATAGCAGTGGGATAGATAAGCCTCCAGTGCAAGCAATAGTGGGACTGTATGGTCCACCCTCCCAGCTGCCACACATATGGCCCTTTATTATCAATAATGATATAATCAATCATCCACACATGTCAACAATAAACACAACTCTTTATTAAACGCCCTGTTCATTGTAGGCCAACCAGACATACATGGCCCAATATCATCAGTGTGATGAGACAGGCTGAAGGAAGCAATCCATTAAGCATTTACCATCCTGTCTTGCCACTCCACTGCTCCAGCTGGGGAGTTGCACCAGTGTTTCAGGAGGTTGCACTGCTTCTTCGCCTCACATGAGGCTCGTTGGGGCCTTGCACATCCTGGAGTGTCTATCAGTTTCGCCCTTGCCTCCATTCCCCAGGCTCCATGTCCCCATTGCCTTGTTGAAGGTCCCACGAGCCTGTTTCTGCAAGGACTGTGTAGCGGGTGTGCGCATGAGATTGTGCAGGATGCCAGCAAGCTTCCATGATCCTCCTCACGGTCTCTGGGCGATGCTGCATGGTGGTGAGAAGTACCTGGAACCTGTTGGTCAGGATGCCAAAGCGTTCTCCACCACCCGCCTTGCCCTGGACAGCCTGTAGTTGAAGATCCTCTCGGATTGGTGTTGGGTGGCACCCTCCAGCCGTACTGCATGCTCCTGTAGGTGGTCCCTGAGGCCAGGTGGTGCAGAGTGAGTGTCACCTTGAGCCCAGGTTCCAGGCTGGGCCGGAAGTTGGTGTTTGTCTTGGTCAAACCTGGGTGTCAGGCGCTGCAGAAGTTCGTCAAACATGGCTGGAGGCATCCTCATGAAGTTCTGGAACGCCCGATGTGTCTTCGCTCCTGAGCTCCACCATCAGCTTCTTGTACAGTCCGTCCTCTGCTCCTTGGCAAACCATCTTTGGACCCAGACTTTTTTTTGGGTGCCTCTTTTTCTTCCGTAGTAGAGTTCACAGAGCCTGTAGATAGGTTTCGCACTGTTGCAGAATGATGGTTGGCTGCCGAAAGGACTTTGTCACAATCCACGGTGGACATGACTGGATGCTTTGGAAGAGGAAGAAGTCAGATGAAGGCTTGCAGAGGTCTGCACAGCTTGGCTGCTGTTCTGAAAGTGAGATGCAGGTGAGTTGCTCCCCCTTTTTATAAGCAGTGTAGGTGTCCCTTTGCATCCTCTAGGTATCCTCTAGGCATCCTGCAGACATCCTTAACATCCGAGATAGTCCCCTCTGCGAATGTTTTTTTCCGTTTTTAAATGCTTTGTTTCCGCTTGGCATCCGTTCTGCATCTGTTTCTGCATCCGTTCCACTTCCTCCCTGTGTCCAAGCCGGAATCGAGTTTGTGTGGATGCGGAACGGATGCCTGGTGGATATAGCGGATGCATAAATGGAATAACGGATGCGTAACGGATGCGTAACGGATGCGTAGCGGATGCAGAATGGACTGAACTGGATACATTTTCCGCGCAAAGTTTTGGGCAGCCCAAAACTTTTGGAGCGGATGAAACGTCCATAAACGGATGCTGGACGGAATAGAGAGGAAGCCAAAACGGGGCAGTGAGTACATCGCGTTTTCCAACGGATGGCAAGCTTTTTTGTCCGTTTTACATCCTCTTTGCATCCCTTGGTTCGGTGTGACATGGGCTTAAAACAGAGGTGCTACAGAAATTTAAGCTGAAGCTTTGTAGAAAGAAGGTATAAACAACAGTTATGTCTGTTGCAAACTAACAGAGGTTCAGAATTCATGTCAACAAGTTTTCAACAGTGGTTGGCACAGTTAGGAATAAAACACAGATGCACAAATCAATACACAGCAGCTGAGAATTGTGTTGCTAAGAGACAGAATGGAGTCTTGCAAACCATGAAGGACACATTGCTAGAGAATTCTGGTCTAAGCAGGTTATATTGGGGTGAAGCCATATTGACTGCTAATTATTTAGTTAATAGGTTGTGGAGTTCCTCAATTAATGATACTCCATATGGAGTGCTATATGGGCAAAAACCATCTCTAGCACATTTAAGGGTGTTTGGAAGCAATGCATGGATGCATATTCCAAAAGCAATTAGAAGAAAGGGGCAGCCAAAGGCTAGAAAGCTCAGGTTTGTGGGCTATAAACCAGGCTCAAAGAGTTATCACTTTAGCAATGGGAGCAAAAGAATAGTGTTTTCAAGATCTGTAAACTTTGCAGAGCAAAATTGGAACAGAATCGATGCAAATTTGTGGAATAATCCACTTAGTGACAGTGATCCACTTAGTGATAGCAACTCACTTAATTATGGTAATTCACTTCGTAATGGTGTCAGTTTTCAGGGAGGAGAAGCTGAACAAGACATGAAGCAAGAGAGGGTTGACACACAGAAACAGTCAGTGCCACACAGGTCAGAGTGATAGAACAAGAGGATTCCACTGACAGTTATTCTGGTAATGAAGTTAAAGTGTGTAATGTATGGTTTGAGCCAAGGAACTACAAAAAAGTATTGGCATTACCTAAAATTGAATAAGTAAAATGGAGTTAAAATGTGGGGATCAACACAATTGCATTGGGTAGGTATAAAAAGGAATTCTCAGGTATTTGGAAGGAACCGTGAATATGGGTTTTCAAATACAGGTATCTGAAGAATATTAAAGTTAATTGGATTTATGTCTATTCCAGTTATGAAGGAAGGAGTGTCAGAGTATATTCATGAACTGGAATAGAGCTTAGTAATAAGGTCAACCAATGAGAGCTGAGTTGAGGGCTGAAACTTAAGCCCCTGTCAGACTGCACCAACGGATGGAAAGAAGATTTAAAACGGAGAAAAACACTTGCCATCTGTTGGTTAACGCGATGCTTCGGTTCTATACTCATTGCCTCCGTTTTGCTTCCTCTCTATCCATCCAGCATCCGTCTATCGACATTTCATCCACTCAAAAGGTTTTGAGCTGCTCAAAACTTTTGAGCGGAAAATGTATCCAACGCGTCCATTCTGC
>BHFT01054186.1:0-33280 GCA_004320025.1 Laticauda laticaudata
CTTGCCTGCTTGTAGCCAATGGCAGTTGCTTAAATTTGCCGCCTTTCAGCAGCTCTTTGGATTGGTTCCTAGTGAACTAATCCAATGCTTAGTTTATGTGACCAATCAGGTTTGCAGATTTGGAGTCACCCAATTTACATATAGAACATAAGGGAACAGGATAGAAGCAAGAAGATGGTGGGCGGATGTTAAACAGGCATAGGAATTAACTATTCCATGCAGATGTGGGATAACCCAGGACTAGATTATGGGAGAGGATATTTAAAGCACTGAGAGGCGTTAGTCCTCAGCACTGACTTTTCACGGATTTCCCTTTCTTGCTGTTGTTAATCCTGATTCTCCAAAATAAAGCTAAGATGTAGCTGCAACAAATCAACAAAATGAGTACCATCTGCTTTGTGTGAGTAACTGTTCAGGAGTTCAGAGGTACATTGTTCTATCTTACTAAAAAGTATGCAGTAGTCTACTTTGTCAAATGCCTTACTGAAGTCTAAGTACACTATATCCACAGCATTTCCTTGATTTACTAATTTAGTAACTTTATCAAAGAAGATAGTAAAGTTTGTTTGGTATGACCTGTTTTTAACAAACAGTGCTGGCTTCTAGTAATTATCTTGTTCATTTCCTGGTGCTCACAAATCTGCTCCTTGATTATCTTTTACAGGATTTTCCCTGCTATTGATGTGAAGCTGATTGATCTGTAGTTTCCACTATTTTCCCTGTTTTTGAAGATGGGAACCACATCAATTATTTTCTAGTTTCTCTGTGCTATGAGAGCTCTGAAAGATTTTATCCAGTGGTTCCAAGATCACATCTGCCAGTTCCTTCAGAACTCTGGGATGTAAACTAACTGATTTTGTGATTAATGCTCAGTAATACCAAGCTATCTCTTCTCTCCAGGTAAACGGACTTTAATACTTCGGTCTAAGATAGACACAAATGTCATTTTGTTTTATTGCTTCATTTTACATCACTCCTTTGATTTGAACTATCATGCAATCTACATTTGCTTTAGCTTTCCATAACAGATCAGTTAAAGATAGCTGGACAAATCCTTCATTATATTCAGAGTCAATTTTAATATTAACTTACATGAGTAGCTTCTAATCTTATAAAAAAAATAATCTTGTCAGTTTTGCTTATACTTACTGTGAGGTTCAAACACTGTAATTCAACACAACCTAATAAAGAATAAGAGTTGGGCCCAAGTTATCAATGTTCCATCATATCAACAAAATAAATAACAATGTCACGAAGAGTGGAGGGAGGAAAAAGCAAAACCACACATACACACAATCACACACACATACACACACACATACATACACACACGCACATATCTATTAGGTAATAAAAAAATCAGCATTCTCTTTTAAGTAGTGAAACCAGTGCAATCAAAGAAATTCAAATTCCACCATAATATACATTTCAGATATCAAAGAGCCTCTCTTTGATAAATTAATCTCTGCTTTTGCATTGCTTTTTATATTCATGATGAAACATTTGCTTGCAACCATTGATCATCTAATTTTGTTCAGAACACTCACTGAAGATGACCCCATTGTGGGGACATTCATTGAACCAGAAGATTACAGAAAATATAATATTATTACTAGTACTGTTCTTAGGGAGTGAAATTAATGTCTCTCTCTCCCTCCCTCTTTCCCTCTTCCTCCCCCCTCCCCGTGTGCACACACACATACACACACACACACACCAATCTACAAAGAAGCTTTCCAAAACAAAAACTTTCCAATTATGTCACAAAGGTAGAAATTCTCTCTACAAGTAACATGACTGCATTAAATCAGATCCCTTGTCTTCCTTTGTGATCTAACTGAAACACAGGAAGATCACCAAAGAGGTGACTGAACAAAGGAAGCTGGGATATTCACACAACTAATTGGTCACTCCTTAAGTAAAGAAATGCCCAACATTTCAATCTACCCACTGAAATTCTCTTCTTTGAAAAAATGTTCAAAAGCAGTTTCTTTTTCCTCAAGCTAAAGAAGTGGTAAGAAATTCTATTACTCAACAGTATTATAATTTTACAACGTTTCAAGCAGCTATCAGTTCTTTTCCTGTCATAACTCATATATTCTTCCATCTTGGAATAATAGGATACTTAATGCTGCAACTGCTTTACTTTGATTGACTGATTGATCACAATTCATTAGATTTATATCTCATATTTCATTTAAGAATTTTAGGAGGCATACATAACACTTTTTCACTTCACAACAGCAATTCTATGATCAAAATTGTATAAAGAGAAATTACTGGGCATAATATCATCTTCAGTTTATGAAAGCAGATTTGAACTGGTGTTTCCTCAGGCCTCATTCAAAATTTTAACACTGCACCAGACTGTTTGTTTTGTTTCATTTTGCTTCCTTTCCTTCTTGCTAATTAGCTAAAAATCTTGGGCTTGTATTCCCAGAACATCTGGAAGACACCAGGTAGGAAAAAACAGTACCATTATCATCTTGGACTACATTCTCTTCAAAAATATTGGTCCTTTGTCCACATAACCAAAAGAATGATTTTGCTGGCCAAGTTTTAATGCAGTGCATAGCAACTGAACTTTTATAGAAGTCATTTTTTAAAAAAATAAAGTTTTCTGTTTGAACCTTTCTCATATTCTAAAACGGTGCAAATGAATATAATTCAAAAGACAAGGAGAAATAAAATCATAAACCACACCTGAGATTTTCTGCACATGTGAACAGCTACCATTGTTCTGTTATATCTGCTTCCATTGTTTCACAACATTTGTTTATATGAGGTAGCTTTGGCACAATTTTTTTCTGATAGAAGTGGCTTAAATACTACAATTATATAAATCAGAATGTCCTAAACTCTTCAGATCATCAAGCCCCTCATAAAGTTTCAGAAAATAGGCGGGCATAGAATGCAATACACCAGACAGCTGAAGAAGAAGAAAAGGGTATTAGAAGAGAATCTGAAGAAGATGTACCAAGGTTAGTTTTCCATAAAGACTCACTGAATATTGGAGAAACCAAAGATCAAATGAAGAATAGAAAAAAAAAACATGGCAAGGCAAAGTATGACATAGCCCTTCCCACCCCCCCAAAAAATTAAGAAGCAAAGCAGATAATAAGATCTAGCAATGGTTGAAGAAAGAGTTAGAGGGCTAATTCTAGCTGCACAAGACCAAGCCTTAAAAGCAAATGCATACAAAGTCAGAACTGAAAAGACAGCCACAGATAACAAACTTCTCTTCATACAAGTTTAACACAACTGCATGACAACATAATAACTATGGTGCATTGGAATATCTGCAAGAAATACCATTTGCCTGCAAGCAAGAGCTAGTGAGACCACAAAATAGACAAAGTAATAGAAAATGAAAAAGCTATAAAGTGCTCTAGGACTTTAGAATTCAAACAGATGAGCACCTATCAGATAACACACCAGACTTAACAATTGTTTCTTAGAAAGACAAAAATGTCTGGATAGTGAGTGTGATGGCACCTGGAGACAGCAGAATAGAAAAGATAAAATCACAAAATTGGAGAAATTTTACTGGACAAAATCACAAAACACAAAGACCAGCAAATAGAATAACTATTGTAAAAGAAAACAAAAATAGTACTATTAGTAATAGGTCCCTTGGGTGCACTCCCAAAACATCTGGAGTATCATTTGAACAGCACTGACTTGACAGAATTACCATTTTGTGGTGAAGGAAGGAAGAAGATAGATAGATGGATAGATAGATAGATAGATAGATAGATAGATAGATAGATAGATAGATAGATAGATAGATAGATAGATAGATAGATAGATAGATAGATAGATAGATAGATAGATATTGTGTTTCTCAGATAAAAAGGTCTTATTTTTTCTGAGCTCCCAAAAAACAGCTAGGATGTATTTTGGGGGGTGAATTAATTTGTTCCCCCCATGAAACCTCACCGAGAGAGCCCCGTGGGCAGCCAGGCCATGCCCACCAGCCACTCCTAATGGCCAATCATGGCAGAGCGCAGAGGGCTTCCTACCCCTGCCAAGCACCTTTATTGCAGACCTGGGTCAGTGGGTGGGTGGCAGCAGCATGGATGTCCTCTGGCAGTGTTTCAGCCACTTCTTGGGCCTCTGTAGCTTCCACCGTTCCTGCTTGTGCTGGCACCTCTCTTGCCAGCACCATCTCCAACAACAGCATCTGAGTCACTCCCGCTTTTCCACCCCCTGTCCCTGTCCCTGCAACAACAGGGGAAAAAAAACATTTTAAGGTACCTGGGAGTGCCACGCACTGCATTTTCGTTTCATCCCGAGTGGCTGGTTGGGCGTGAGAAGAGCTGAGCGAGCATCTCTGCTGCTGCTACCCTTGGTGCTCCAGCCTCAGTCTCTGCATGAGCTCTCCCAGTGCACAGCTCGTTCCTGCATTCCAAGTCTCCAACAACAACAACAGCAGCGGCGGGAACCATGGAAGCAGTTCAGCCACTTCTCAGGCAGCAGAGCCGCCTCCATAACTTTCACGGTTCCTGCTGCTGCTGCCACTGTTGTTGGAGATGGCGTTGGCAAAAGAGGGACAGCTGCAACTCAGCCTGGGTACGCTTGGAATGCAGGAACAGGCTGCACACTGGGACTTTTGAAAATTTGCAGAGCCCGAGGCTGGAGCACAAAGGGTAGCAGTGGCAGAAACACTTGCTCAGCTCTTCTCACACCCAACCAGCCACTCAGGATTAAATGAAAACCCAGTGTGCGGCACTCCCAGGTACCTCAAAAAGTTTTTTCCCCTGTTGTTGCAGGGACAGGGACGGGCACAGGGAGGATGGAAAAGTGGGAGCGACTCAGATGCTGTTGTTGGAGATGGTGCTGGTGAGAGAGGTGCCAGCACCGGCAGGAATCATGGAAGCTACAAAGGCCCGAGGAGTGATTGAAACACTGCTGGCGGACATCCATGCTGACACTGCCCACCCGCTGACCCGGCCTGCAACCAGCACCATACCTGTATCTGCAGCACCAGACCCAGTGCTTGGCAGGGGTAGGGAGTAGGTGCTTGGCAGGGGTAGGGAGCCCTCCACCATGATCAGCCAATCGGAGTGGCTGCTGGTGAGGCGTGGCTGCCCATGGGCCGCTTATAATGGCAAGTTCCCCCACTGCCCTCCTCCCCAATTTTGCATGTATTAAAATAGGCCTAAATTTGGGGGGAGGGGCTTAATTTCATTTTATACCTAGTAAACATGCTGGGTCTTCCTATTGGGGGGGAGTATTGTTGGAGAAACATGGTAGATAGATAGATGACAGGTAGATAGATAAATAGACAGATAGATGATAGATAGATAGATGATAGATAGATAGATAGATAGATAGATAGATAGATAGATAGATAGATAGATAGATAGATAGATAGATAGATCTTTCAGTACAGTGTTTTTCAGCTAAAAGACGTTATTAGTTATTTCTTCATTCCAGTATCAAAACAGATATCATACTTCCTTGTTAAATTTTTCTTATTTCATTAAAGAACAAATTGTGGCGGGTAGACTGTAATAGTTACAGTGTGTTACCAAATAATACAGTGTGGAATGAATTGTAGTATGCTTTGTAAAGACAATTTCCAGGTCAAAAAGAAAAGCTAAAAACAACAACAATGATGAAGACTGCATCTTTGAAAAACTAGCAATACTTTCTCTAATGGACACTATATTTATCTGTAGTTTGGTCAAAGCCTATTAAAAATGGAGATTTTTGTTAAACCTATGCTAAACAAGTTACTATCTTCATTAGATTTACCAAGAAAATATCAAAAACTTAGCAAGTTCCTCATTTGGGGTTTGCCTGCAGTTATCCATCTAGAAATTCAGGGTCAGAGAAGGAAACAACATCATGGGTGACACTGTGTTTTACAACAGGAAACAAAACAGAAAAATCATGAATGAGTAGTTACTGTGTTTTCTACATGGTACATGTCAAATTGTTCACAGATAACTCAATCAGTCAGCAAAGTATAATCATTCAGTAGTCCTTCATGGATACAGAACTTGCTTATCCAATCATGCAATTTCTATCTCTCTTCATAAAGAAAAGTAGTCAGTTTGAAAGCATATATGCAATCTTTAGAATTAAACCTCTTGGACCATTGTGTAGGATATTTTAACAGTTATGGGCTAAATGAAAGGATCAGGGGAAAAGGGAATGAGGGACAGACAATAAAAGCATACATTTTCTCTGTTCCTTGTTAGTGTAAAAAAAAATGTCGCCAGATGGCACTGAGACCGAACTGGCTATTTCACTGTAGTAGATTATTAAATAAGCTGCTGAAATGAATATGTATTGTCAGCTGTAGAGTTTCTTTTATTATTTGCTAAACACATCACCAATAAATTCTGTCCTGTTTTACTTTTTTGTGAGAAATGCAGCTTATATTGGCATTTGTACTCATATGGGAACTTTAGGCTTTGGTTCAAGGTGATTATGAACTTGGATATAACAAATGTATAAATAAATCCTGGTTTCATCAAGGGAAAACAACAAACCATATTATATGAAGCTAGAAACTGAACTGATCTATCCACAAAAGCAACTAGAAAGCAAATAATAATTATCCTTTTTTGGTATCACCAGAGAATAAATCAAAGGAAAAGGTGTGTTTGCAGAAAATTCAAATAGAAGAACTATAGTCTGTTGCAGGACACAAGTCAACAAATAAAATTCAAATTGATGCCACCACACATGTTGAACATTTTCCTCTAAATCCATGTCTTGGATGATCATTGTCCAATGTGAACTGTTGCCAGATATAGCTTCCAAAATCTCTAACCAGCAGGATTATTGTGAGACTTAGTTTCTATTTGTATGGAAAATATTGGGAAAGACTGTTGTTGATTTATGTTGTATTTTTTACTGTTATAATTAATAACTATTTTAAAAAAGATATTTACCTCATTCATTGAGATGATATTTGGACCAAGGTAATAAATAATCCATGTCACCTTTGCCAGGCTACCTGGTTCCAGCAGCCTGATCTCTGGCATATCTTTTTTTTCCCCAAATGTACTAAGTCATAGTTTGTAGAATAAGTGACAATTGACTCTGTATTTTCTTCCAGAATAGGTGCTTTTATTGGCTACAGTTAATGGCAGTGGACTTTGTTTTTCAAAGGCAAAGAATGAATGCAAAGAAGCTTAATTAACTTATACACAGGTAGGATTTTCCTTTGGTGAGGTTGAAATATATCTTGATTTACATTAAAGTTCTGCTGAAGAGTTAATAAGTTGGACATACACAGAATATCAGCACTATTAATAAGCTCTGTGTCTGGATGGACATCAGGAAAAAAAATTCTTATAGTAAAAGTTCTTCAACAATGAAATACTCTGCTAAATCAAATTTCCTTATTACTGTATTTAAAACAGTAAAAAAGGAGAAATCATAATGACATATTTAATTAAAAGTTTTGCACTATTCTATAACTTGGTGAAAAAAATCGGGCCACCTGTTGTGTGAGTGTAGGTTAGCATCCCTTAAAAATAATAAACAAAATATTTATTTGTGTGACTATCATGGGTATCATCAAAAGTACACCATAGGAGGACATGAGCAAGAGTTTCATTCTATCCACAAACACAAAGTTTCTGTAAATAAGGCATAAAATCTTCTTGTCAGTAGAAATGACAACCAGGCTTTAATAAAAGGTTCTGGAAATGGTCCATCTACAATATACTTGCTTATGTTTGCTGTAGATATAGCTACTCCTCAGTAGAAGGCTAGCAGCTATCTAACAATTTAGCAATAGAATTCAGCGGCACTCTGTTAGGGGTGCCTTGGTTCTAGATTCCTACAAAAGGCAGAGGTTAGGCTGATTATCTCAAAATCCCTTCCAGGCCTTGTACTTTATGATTCTGTCATTGTTTTTCACTTCTTATCTTTATTGATGGAACCATGAAGAAAGAAAAGGTGTCACATTCTTTCATATTAAGAAAACTGCTGTCCTGAAATAAACTGTATGATGTGGAATATATTAATGTTCGATGTTTTTGTCACCTAGTTTATAGCTATACCAATTTGTTAGGAGAGAAGAATTTACATTGCTAACATCATCTGATTGGCAAGCATTTAAAAGTATATGAAAAAAATAAATGAACAAGTGAAGAAGATAGGTACGTAGGTCAGCAGTGGAATAAAATAAAGGATATAGATAAGTGGGAGGTGAAGCTGAAGGAATATCTAGAGAAAAGGAAATATATCTATGTCACTTTCTAGAGACATCACACACACAAGAGTGATATAACTGAAGTAATATCTACTCCATTTTAATGATGAAATTTTATTCGGTGACAATGTCTTGTTTCTGTATTAAATTGTTCTCTGAATATTTCAATATTATCTCTGAATAAAGGCTGGATTCACACATTATGCCAAGTGATATTGTTGCTTATTCAATTTATATTTGGTGTGCAATTGTGGGTTAGTTAACAAAAATGGTTATGAAAATCATAATTTGGTTCAGTATGAGAAATTAGAGTATCCTCCCATTTTCCGGCAACATATTTACACATTGCTTTTTTTTAGTAGGTGTTCTTCAGAATTTTATTCCTGGAACTATGAAAATATTTATTTAATACTTTGTTTGATTGATTTCCTAGAACAGATAAAAATATTTTTTATTCCAAATACAGATCTCTCAGTATATGTAGCTTTAACCTTACTCTTTTCTTCAGGTAATTACGAGCTAAGAACACACATTCTATTGTTGAGCAAATATTTTTGCTTGTTATGCTTAACTATTCAAGAGGAAATAAGATTATGTATCCCAGTTCCAAACCTCAGTCCTATACAGATTTGCATTATATGTTTTAGATATCAAATGGATAATCAGAAAAAGAGAGTCACTTTTGTTCCTGTCCATTAATTTGGATATCATCACAACTTGGTCTATCATGATCAAAGCACTATCGTGTCCCATAATTAACTAATTAAATGCATTTAGTTTATTAAAAAATATTTTGATTTGGTTTCTGTATCAGTCCTTTGTTATTTCTAATATAAATACATGCCTCTTTTTCTAATCTGGATCCTTTCCAGATTTGTTGGAAATATAATATGTAAATATTCCCAACATAAGTGGATATTGTAGATGCTGTACTCCTCAATTTATTATCATAAATTTGCATTGTTGTGTTATGTTCTGCCTATAACGTATAAGTAAGCAAATCTAGTTGGACATTAGAAGAGGACTAAATATTTGCATTTGTTCTTGCTATCACACCACTCCAAAACATTTGTCCATATTAATTGTCCTATTATTTTTGAATTATGACCCCTCTCCACAAAAATTGTAAGCATCATAAATAATGCTAATTAATAAGTATCCTGCTTGATAAGGATATCAAGCTACACTTATATAATAAGTATCCTGCTTGATCAGAACCTCCTCATAAAGAAACTTCTGGGATCACATTATCAAAAAGGAGAGAATCTCTCTCTATATATATATAGCAATAGCACTTAGAGTAATAATATACCACTTTGTAGTAGTTTGCAATAGTCACTAAGCAATTCACAGAGTCAGTATATTGCACTCCCCCTCCCAAGAATCTGAGTCCTCAGTTTACTTAAGTCATGTTTCACAGGTGAAGTGGCTATATTCATAATTATCAATCAAAATTAGCAAACACTATAACTATGACATGCTTCATATGAAATTCTAAGCCATAATGTGGCTTTGATTTTAGTTTTATCTTATAGTTTATGGTTTAGAATATTAGGCAAAAACTGCTACTGAATCAGACAATCAAACCTTTGGGTTTGGCGTAGTTTACTTTTGATTGGCAGATCTGTCAAGGAAGAATGACTTTCTCCTGAAAGTTGACTGGAAGTGCTTGCAAAGCATTTTGATGCCACTGAGCTATGTTCTTTCAATGCCTTCTATAAGTAAATCATTACACATTGGACATGTCAGCAGATGACAACATAGTGCTCATGGACCTCTATCTAGAAAATAATGGTCCAGGTTGCCTAAGTTCTGGGGACAAGATTGCTTATATTATTTCAGGATCTTGAAGGATTTCAACCATTTAAAAATGAAAATTTTGAGAACACTTCTGAAATTATTTTAATTAATCAGGGTTCATTATATGTGACACACTCATTATACATTCCAACTTTACTTCTTAGCTATGAGTATTGTATATAAACAACACAAGTTATTATCAGTAGTGTCAGCCTACTGTGTAATTTTCTGTTTCAAAAGTTTGGTTTTGGAATTATAAACAGTTGAACAGTTTCCATCAGCCAGTTTCTAAATTTTCTCATTAAATTGAGAGAGATGATTTTTTAATGTCTGCCTTAAGTGATTGAAACCTTTTCAGTCTTCTTTAGTCTTGATAAAATTTCAACATGTTTCTTACATAAAGCAAAAGATGAATTAGATATCACATCTTGGGAAAAAACTACATGATATTCATTGAGTTAATCACCAGTAGTGTACAAACATTAAACATATCATGTTAAAAGAATCATAAAAAGCAAAAGATGGAAGGGGGAAGGAAGATACAAATACAGCCACATACATACGAAATATTTATCGATATTGTAGAAATGTGAAAACCCAAGACCAATGGCCAGAAACATGAACATGAATTGGGACAAACTCATGGCAGGCAGTAGGAGACAGGAGAGCATGGTGTGCTGTGGTCCATGGGGGTCACAAAGAGTCAGACATGCCTTAGTGACTGAACATGAAATTGACCAGAAAAACCAATGATCTGGCATTCCATTGTATATTATGGCCATTGGAAAAATCTAAACTAAACACTTTATACTGGGAATACAATACGTATATTAATGAAAAGTAGCTACATTTCACAAATAGCCATTGTTGGAAGCATTTCATGGCTTTCTGTTTGACAACTGTGTCTTCCCATGAAGACTTATTATTAACTAATGTCTAGGAGATTAGCCAAGTCACTGTATTTACAGGAGGGAGAAAGCAAATGCAGAGTCCATTTCATGCATAATTTCTTGGGCATAATACCCATCATATTCAGTTCATATTATTTCAAAGTATAATATACTTTACTGTAATATTATTCAGAACAGAATAAAATGACAAAGTTGTAAGGAACCTTGGAAGCCTTCTAGTGAAGCCACCACTCAAGCAGATGACTCTATACCATTTCAGTTGTCCTATCTCTTATTTAAAACTTGCAGTGAAAGAGCACCTTCAATTTCTGAAGGCAACCCATTCCACTGGTTAATTATTCTCATTGCCAGGAAATTTCTCCTTAGTTCTGGGTTGCTTCGCTTCTTGATTAGTTTCCATCCATTTCTTCATTTCCTGCCTTCAGGCTCTTTGGAGAATAGGCTGACTTCCTTTTCTTTATGGCAGTCTTTTAGATATTGGAATACTGTAATCATATCATCCTTACTCCTTCTTTTCATTAAATTAGATGTACTATTGTATATTAAGCTTTTCTGCTTAATTAACAAGCATTACTTTAAACTCTAAAAACCAAAGCCTGGGACTTTATTATTTGTTTATGGCTCTGTTTTGCATTCTTGTTTTTGCAAAATTAAATTATTTTAGCTTGGGATACCTAAGCTTAGGATACTAAGAACAATGTTCTTAGCTGTTTTTATGGGATTTTTTTTTTTTAGGATTATATGCCGCTAGAGTCCACTGGAGATGGGCAATATATGAATTTAAATAAACATATAATGCAATGTAATGTTAATAGTATAGCATAGCATAGCACAGTAATAAATATAATATAAATTATATTACATTATTTATGTTAGATTGGATTAGATAAAATTAGTGCACTTAACACTAGATAAATCAAGAGACGGCAACATTTTAGGTGAAGGGCTTCAAGCACTATGGCCAATGACTTAGTGGCACCTATGTCAGGATTTTTTAAAAGATTTATTTGGATTTAGTGAAATTTACAAAAGTTTTACTAGGAAATTATATGTGCTAAATCTTGCAGAAAACCTTTAGTTTTAAATACTGGCAACAAAATCACCCCTAAGTTTCATGAAAATATGAAATTTGTTATGTAGCACAAGTATTTATCTTCCAATTTAAAAAAACACAGGAAAATATGTGTGTGAAAGAAAAGTTTAACTCTGATTTAAATATTTGTCTATGATCTAGGTTAAAACTTGCCTCAATGCATGATTTAATGTGACTGCTAACTTGCTACTTGATTTGAGCTTCCTCAACAAATGTTCTAAAAAAACCCTGCCACTTGTATTTTATACATTGAAAGGCCATAAGAACATTTGTGATAGAGCATGAAGAATGCCTTCTTATCTCACTGTAAAACATCATATTTTAAAAATAAATGAAAAAAGCTATTATTAAACAACTCATCAAATAAAGGACAGAGATGCTCTTTGATGCAATGTTTTTGTCCTACTCCAATATAATAAGGTTCTGTGAATTTTGCAGGCTTAACCAGAGCACAGAATGTTATATGGCAATGTTTAAATTTCCTGCAAAGACCTTGAGGTACAGAGTGATGTCTCTTGCTTTAAGGAGTTAGCAATAGTTTTTTCCCCAATTGTCTGCTTCCAGCATGAAGTATTCAGAGATCTTTCTCTTCCACATTGATAGCTAAACAGGCCACAATAGGCACAGCTATTTTGATGCTTTATTCTATGAGTTTCTGATGTTTGTTGAATATTTTATTAGGCTGTTAAGCTATTTTTCTGATAAAAGATGACACCGGAATTGATCAGAGACAGTCCCCAATCCCAGAAGAATTGCACCATTGCATATTTTGTTTTTGTTCTTTGTTGAGGATATGGCAATAGATTTTTACAAAATGTATATTATCTTACTCTAGCCTTTTCCCATTTTGCACCTTCGTGTGTGTTGGAAGACAATACATTTTCAGTTATCATAGACCAGATCCCTGTGCTAAGTAGCAGTTGTGAACGTTTAATCCATCATAGCTAGTGGACAACATACTGTGGAAAGCCACCCCTTTTTTTTTCTTACCATTTATTCTTCCTATGAATACTTTTTATTATTTTCAATCCTATTTTAGGAATTGGAAATTGGATACATACTCATCTCTCAGGATACACAGTTTGGCCCAGATATTCTTCTAGAGATTATATCTCTAAAGATTATATTCTTCCTCCCCAATTCACTCAAATCAACATAGGTAATACCAAAATCATTCCAGCAAAAAAATCACAAATGCTTCTCTTATCTCCAATATAATAACACTAGTACTTGCCACATAACACCCCAGAATTGTCAATAAGACAAGAAAGGCTAGATAGTGGACCTAGCATTACCTGGATACAACAGAAGAGAAGATAAAGTACTGGAGAAGATTAAAAAAAATCACAATCTTCAAATAGAAATAGAACAACTGTTGCAAAAGAAAGCAATGGCAGTACCAATAGTAATAGGTTCCTTGGGTGCAATCCCAAAACAACTGAAGTACCACCTGAACACCATTTGCATTGAAAAATTCACTATCAGTCAATTGTAAATGGCAGCTTTACATAGACCAGCATATATCCTGCCACGATACCTTGAACATCATCAAATATTCCAGATATGGAAGGACTTGATGGGTGAATAAAAATGCCAAATCCAATCTAAACATCTGGCTAACTGTGTGACAAACTGCAATAACATATTGTCAAACAGACATTGGTAATGTCTGCAGGGAAAGTCAAGAAATCAACAAAGTGATCTCAGTTGTCTGAGCAACTTTTCCCTTTTATATATACAGTATGTCAAGAAGGCATACACTTACAAAAGAGTAAAGATTCAAGTTCATTTCTCCAACTGCCATCTTGACCTTTTGATCCCCTTGATGCTACAATGGATGTCTAAGCATTTGCCACACTTCTTAATAGCAGGAATGTTATGAGAATATGAAAATATTTTTTTTCCTCCTAGGCTAACCATATTTTAAGTAAAGAGATATTTTTGTGTTGGAAATAATGCTTGCTTCTTTGTGGTTTTGTTTGATTGCAACAGTTATTAGTCTTCTGAGTATAATAAATGTATTTTATCTATTGCTTCAACAAATAATGGTTTCAAGTTTCAGAAAACTGAAACATGGAAAAAACATAGTCTCTTAGGGAAATAGAAATTAAACAGTTATACTAGTATTTTTAAGCAGCTAGTTTTAATTCTGTGAATGACTTAAAAGAATTGTTTAATCTTCAAATGGAATTCAACACCAGAAATCAGAATGTGTTTATGATGTGTGAGTGCAACAAATCCAAAAACTGTTGCCAGTTGTGTCAGATAGAGTGGCTGTAGATGTTTTAGGAACATTTAAATAAAAATTTAATAGAAGTAGTGAGCCTTCTGTAAAACATAATTGCTTTATTTATTTTGGAAAGACAAGTTAATGTTTACAGCTCAAGTGCCTTCATATTGTACAATGAATGAAGAGGCTTAATCAATGAACTTTAGCCTAGGATTAGGGTGAAGGTCTAGGTTTTAGTTCAAACAGAATGGAAAATTCTTTCAAAGTCCTACTTGCTTATCACAATATTTCTCCAACTATATCAGTTTCCTGGCCAAAACCCCCCCTATTTTTTCATTTACTATAATGATGAATATTAGGCTATAATGGCACCATGGGCATCTGATAAAAACACAAATCTACATATCCATACTGAAGCAGAAGCCAGGTCATCCATCAGGTTTACAATAAACGTTTAAGAAATTTAACACATAATACATGGCAATATTATGAAGCCAGTGGAAAACTTTAACTATGTGATTGAGAAAGATAAATACAGAGAATAATATGAGAAAAAAAGAACACATCCAAAATATGAAATTGACAACACATTGCATTATATTTCTACTTCTATTTGTTTAAAACACATTTGTTCACAAATATGGCTATCTAAACATTAATGTCTAATCTTGGCTGCAAGGTACTATAAAACCATAAACCTGGTTTAAACTATGCCAGAAAACTATCATGCTAGCGATGCTAACATCTCTTTCTCTGTTCCGAAAGAGATGGAAGTTGCAATCTCAAAAGTAATGAGAAGGAGTTAATATACAGAATAGAATACAGAATAATAGAGTTGGAAGGGACCTTGGAGGTCTTCTAGTCCAACCCCCAGCTCAAGCAGGAAACTATACAATTTCAAACAAGTGACTGTCCAGTCTCTTCTTAAAAGTCTCCAGTGATGAAGCACCAACAAGCTGAAGACAAGCCGTTCCACTGCTTAATTGTTCTCACTGTTCATATTGGAGAGCAGAACAATTTATTTTCAGAGAAAAAACATTAGGATCAAGCTGTAGGAGGAAATTTTCACCATACCACCCCTAAAAGGCTACAGATTTGAAAAAAATATATCCATGTTACAAATTTAAAAATATGCATAGATACTTAAGTTTAACTGTGAAGTTGAATAACATCAGAGTATGATGAAAGTTCTAAATATGCAAAGCTTCTATTTCTGTATGTTTAACTAGAAAAGCATCCAGTTTACACAAGGCAAAGATCTTTTAAATATAATCCAAAATCAAACAAAGATATACTCTCAGACCTCAGTCTAGCACGTTTAATTCAGACAAATATTGCACCAAACTAGTTTTTCTTTTGAGACCGCAGGCTAGTTATTCTAGCTAACAAAATGAATCCATAAATCAAGACCACAAGAGGCTAATGTATTTAAAAAAGAAAGTTCAAGCCTCTGCAAAAATGAACATACCTTTAAAAAAGAATACAGAAAATTAATTATTGCTCTGCTTTGAATGTTGATTTCCAGCTGAGCATAAGACAATGTAGCTTATCTGATATGTTGTCTAAATCACTGTGGCCCAAGGTCTTATTTTGAAGCAGTTTTTTTTTTCAAATCTGAAAAAAGGCTTTCAGTTATAGTTAGTATTTGTAATGATTGCTGTGAAATCCACCAATATTGGGGTGATGTGGACAAGAGGGAAAACAAACTTTTGAGATAAAATGAAAAAAACAATAAACAAGAAAGTCAGCAAACACTTAAGATAAGACTCCATGAAGGTTAGAATGACTTTTGTTAGAAACATCATTTTATTGACATAACTTGATAATGTGCAAAGAAAGGCTACATTTTCAGTCAGGAGAGTCACCTTTGGCTTCTCAGCAGCTTGCCAAAGATTGTACTCCAGAAAAGAGGCAAGGTCAATACAAAGAAATGGATGGAATGGCAACAAGAGTTTGTGTTAACTGAATTAAATGTAATTACATAAATTAAAAACAGTTAATAGGCTTAATTTTCAAATATTCTATAATCAGGCACATCCATAGGAGTCAAAAAATTAAGATGATGGACATGAACAGGTAATCAAAATTCTATCCTTTTCATATGTTGCAATTCATATAAGAAGGGTAGTGCTTCAACTGAATGCCTGCTGCTACTATCTTGACTTTTTGACTTCTCTTGTAGATATCCTGTCTATAATTTGTCTACAAGTTTTAACAATTATAAATTACTAATACTTCTTCAAAGAAAAGCCAACCTTTTGGAGGAGCTAAAGCTCACTCTATGTGTGTACATGTACGTATATGTAGATATATACATGGCTGTGGCTGTGTGTGTGTGCATACACACATACAAACACATATTCTACATGCATTCTACATATACACATATATTCGATAGATTTAGATATAGAAAATATTTGGTTTATGAGAATGGATCAAGGTAAAATCACCTTTCCAATCTCACTATCCTCCAGATAAAGAGGGTGAGAACTGTGTGACTGCAATTAAATGTGTTTGAAAGCTAAACAAAAAGAAACAGGTATCTATTAAAGTTCCAAATGATTTCGACCCTTGATTTTTTGCAACACTGAATCCTAACCTTTCAACATATTCTTGCCATTTTTTTGGTGAAAATTTGTGCTCAGATTTCACTTTAATTATTGATAATACACCTGTTTTTTCAGATACTAATCCACACAACTCCATTAGTTTTACATGCAGGAAGCCAGACCTTCCATATTTAATAGCCATCCTTTTTTTATTGTGGACACAAGGCAACTTGTTCAGTTATCATTAGTAGATAGATCATTAAATGTCATATCACATGATGGTAGAGGAATGAGGTCACATGCTGCAAAGCACTTTAAGCAGAAGCATTCAACATAACACTTTAATGATCCAAGGCATAAGCCATCATTAATTGCCCAAATAACCTTTCCATGTACTAGTTGAAATCAAAGAAAAGCCAACCTGAATGATCGCTACAGACAGCACAACTTCTCTAGGGCCAAGAGCTAAATTGGTCTTTGACTGGCATGCTACTGGTTGTACTTCCCAAAAAGAGAAAATGGGATGGATAAGGTCAGAACAAAATGTATGTATTCAATTTTCTCTATTTCTACAGCATTAATATTTTTTAATTTGCAGAAACTTTAAGGTCATAGTCAATTCAGTAGGGCAGTGGTTCTCAACTGTTTCTTCAGCACAGACCTCCTTTAAATACCTTTTGTGGCCACAGACCAGGGCCATGGTCCCCCAAGATTTAGTTCAAGATTTAAATCATAAAATGTTTCTTCAAGCCTTCATGGTCTGTGATGATGTCATAACCCTCCAGGAGTCCACAGGTCACAGGTTGAGAACATTTGCCCACAGAATGTTAAATCCTAGAATGATCAACTAAATTGATTATGTCCTATACAATATACTGTGTCTGTATATTTATTTGATGTATTTTTAATAGTTAATCTTTAACTGTAAACAAACAATGGGAATCATGAGCATATGATAGAAGGTATCATTTGACTTTTTTTAATCCTCCCATAGATAATCCTAACATATATGAATTATTGAGAAAATGGTTAGTAGTTGCAGAACCAAGTTTAGAAATCTCTTTTACACATATATTTATTCATGGGTTCTCCTTTCTTCTTTAGGCTTTCGTTTATTGACAAATTTACTTTGAGCAAAATATTGTTAAATCAACTGGAATGATAGAATACTTGCAGATGTACTATAGGTCTCCTGTATGTATATTAAAATATTCCAATCTACATTTTGCCATACTTAAATTCTGGAAGTTGACTCATAAACTTTGGGTTGCAACCTGTCCCATTTTATTGGAATTCCATGAAAGTAGAAAAGAAAGCATATACACTGAATTTTTTTTAAGATTATGTGGACAGGATTGTGTATATTGTTAACAGAAGCTATCTTCATCACACCTGTTCTTGATTTAAATGCTTAAGTTGAGGTAATGACTTACACTATGAAGCAATCTGTATGATGTGATGCTATAGATTTCATTTGTGGCTCATGACCAAATCAGAAATATTAAACTATTGTCATAATGGCAGATGATACTTGGAATCTTTTAAAGAAGCATCTCTATAAATGATGCTGATCTCTTCCCTACCTGCTATTTTTCTGCTTGCAACTTTTTTCCCCATCCAGCAAATTTCTGCTACCAGGTCAAAAATTTTGAGAGGTGGGTGCAATGAAGGACAAGGGTCAAAATTTCCAACATGCACTGCATCTCACTTCTATTTTTAGGAAATTGGTACAACCTTAGTCTGACACAGTGACCTCTTGACATTATGTTAAATTTGACATCAGATCCCTGGAGTTATTATGAAAATAACTGAGAATCAGTAACTTCTTTGTTGATTGAAAAGTTGCATATAAAGATAAGAAACCTGATCTGTAGGGCTCAACTTTTGTGGTCAGCAGTGTGGGGCAACAAACATCAAAGTCTCCAGCATATATATCAACTTGCAAAAGAAATACTCCCATTGAATAATCAGTCTTCTCGTGTTATTTAAACCACCGGCTACAGAATGCATATTGAAACTGAATTTCAGTATTTTATTTTTATGTACATTTCAATATTTTTCACCTGGAAAGAAAAAGTCTAAATACAGACAGACTGTAAATGTTGTAAGTGTAAAGCTCTCAACAATAATTTAGCTGAATATATGCTTTGTACAGAATGCTGTCTTCTTAAATGGAGTTTACAGCTACATTGATAAAATGGATTCCTCATTTCCTTGTTTTGTTTTTAACCTATAATAAGCAGAAGAAAGAGAGGAGAGAGAAAGAGACAATTACAAGTTAATATTAATTAGCAGCTGAAATAGCACTGGTTAAACTATGTACAATACAAACCATTCATACAAATGAGGACTAGGATATTGAATTTGTTACAATATTGTGTAATAAAGATAAGACAGACATTTACAACTTACAGGTTGCCTTTCAGGCATTTTTCTTTCCTACATGGTGATTGTAGGACTTCTCAGTTGGGATGACTGCCAAGTTGAACCTATCTGTCTGAAGTGATGACTATCAGGATGCAAAAAATCATCAGGTCTGTTAACATGTAAATTCCAAATGTTTGCTCATCTTTATTTGTTCAATAGGGTCCCCCCTGCAGAATAAGAGCCACCTAACATCACCTTGAATGTGCCCACAGTATGCTGGAGAAAAGTCACTATCCTAAATTGTGTTCATATCAAGAGAACTACTGAACTCTAAACACACACATATCCCTTGCTACCCACCCCCATCCCAGTTTTGAACAAGCAGTTACTCCTACACAGTAATATTTACCAGTACAGCTACTTCAAGTGAAGGAATGCATGAATGGGGATTACTGATTATCATGTATTCAAGACTTAGATTTCCATAACATTGGTTATTTTCATAACCATTCTTTAGCTAATTAATCTGTTTTGCTTGATGATAGATGATCCTGAACATATCAGACGATGAAAGTCATCTTAAGAGGTACCTCTGTAGATGCAAAGAGGAAGAAGGAAAGAGAAAGAGAAACCATGTGTGGCATCATTTAAATAGTGATTTACAACTGGACTGATATGTAATGGAGCTGACTGGGCAGAAATGATTAGATTGGCTTCCGTTAACATATTTGCAGCCAGTTGATATCAGCAGCAAAATGTAGACACATTCTGGGCAAAAGTTGTGGCCTTCTTCTTTGAGGTAATAGCCCTGTCATATGACCTCTTTTATTTGATTTGATTTATTTTATTCCTTGGGATCCTCAGTCTTAGATGTATGGTCTGCTTCAACCCGAAGGGAAGTATGGCGTGTCACTATGGTAGTTGTAATCTGGGCATACTTTCTGTACTAGTTTATAATCTGTACTATAAAAGGAAATGTAAATACAGATTACTTTAAAGGGCTTGGAGCAGAGCCATGAGACGTGACTTTGGGTTTGCTCCTGGTAACATGTTTTAGAAGGATCATAGTTGCAGAGCGTGTTCTTGGTGGCTTTGTCAACCTTTTCATACTCAATACGGCAGTTGAAGGACTTGGAATCTTTGGCATCAATCACTGTTTGTTGTGCCAAGTCAAATTCTACTATTTTGGTTGGGGGCACCAAGCTCACTGATACATTCCCTTGGCCAGTTGAATTATGCCTAAAGTAAACACTGAAAGTCCCGTTGCCATGATCAACTATTTTCCCAGTTATCAACAGGTTTAGCTTGACTGTCTTGATATTGGAATGAAAATCGCCCCAGCCAAACATTTTCTTAAATTTCCCAGTCTTGACAATGGGCCGTCGCTTGGCTCTGGATCGAGGCTCTTGAAGATCCGTGGAGTTCCTCAGCCACTCCCATAGATCTTGCTCCGAATAAGTTTCAGGAGCATCATACCGCATACTCAAATCTGTTTCATTTTCTTTTCTGCGAAAAGTCTGTGACAGCAGCCGGCTGATGGATAAGTCTTTGCTGCTTTCTGTCCATATATGCTTTAGTATGGATTTGGAACTGCCTGCTTTTAGAAGTTCTGATTTGCCACCACTGCTTAAATTTGCACAGGTGACCTGAAAAATCAAGAACAAAAACACACTTAGAGACAATAATACATATTCTGTTCCCTTCCAAATGTGCTAAACTGCAGGTCTAAATGTAGATTTGTCTATTTTTCTAAATGTCTATTTGTCTAAATGTCTATTTGTAATGCTATTACAAATAGTCCTTGACTTATGACTGTTTATTTAATGATAGTTCCTACAACAGCCTTGGGAAAAGTGACTTATCACCCAGCCTTACTATTGTTACCATCCCCATGGTTACAAGATCACAATTCAGGCACTTGACAACCAGTTTGCATTTATAACAGCTGCAGCAACTTGTGTTTAGGTAATCATGATTTGCAATCTTCCCAGATGGCTTCTGATAAGGAAAGTCAATTGGGGAAGCCAAATTTGCTTAATCTGAGCCACTTAATGACCACATGGTTTGCTTAACAACTGCAGAGATTCACTTAATGATTACAGTAAAATTAATCATAAAATTGGGTCCAGCTCATTTAATGACCACATCACTTATTGAAATTATATCCCAAATTGTAGTCATAAGGCAGAGACTACCTGTATAAAATATATTATCAATATTCAAAAGTCATCATACCATACATTTGATATATAAATAACAATTAAAGATATATAATTCAGTGTGTGTGAGAGAGAGTGTAATTTTCAAAGTCTTATTTTCTATTTGTCTTGTTTTATACAAGATACATCAATCTTAAAATTTTAAACTTAAAATTTTTATAAAACAAAAGGGGGAAGGTCACTCTCTTTAACAATTTTTGAAATTTTACTAAACCTTATTACTTTAGGAAAGCATTCTATTTTTTGCTTCAGTTGCTTCCCTCTTGGCTACTAGCTATAGCTTAAATGATCCAGAATGTGCTTTTGTAAACCTTGTAGTCGCATATCCTCTCTCCCTTTCTTCTTCTCTTTTTTGTATGAGGAAAAGAAAGGTTTTTGTTTTTGCTTTATTTTAGAACAAATTGCAATTTTCATTTGGTGGTATGTGATTTTTATCTACAAAAAGCTAATAAATCATATCAGGAGAATTATTTAATTGTTTCATCTTTAATATCCACATAAAATAGTTCTTTGTGTGACATATCTATTTTTTAAAAAATCTTAAAATCATAAAATCCAAATAACACAATAAAAAAATCAGTAAAATCCAAAACAATGCAGATAATAAACTCTACTTTTGTAAAAAAAATTAACCACTGCAATCGAAATTCATCTTCACTATATATAGCTATTTCACAAAATCTAAAAAAATTAAGAGCAAAGATGACAAATCTATGATTTAAAAAAAAAGAAAATATTTCAATTTTACTTAGGCTGAGAAAACTTTTAAAAAATGTAACTAATGCAAATAACACTATCAAGCAATTTATCTTCATAGCAGCCATTCAGTTCATCTTTGAGCACTCATACCAGTCTTTTTTGTTGGAACTTACAGAACTGGCAAATTCATAAGTCATAAAGTCAAAACTCTCCTGGAGGAGAGAAAGCAAGCCACAAGTCTTGGGTTCATTCACAATCATCTTAACCAACCTTCTCTATTATGATTCAAAATACTGGGTGTTGTAGTCTCCAACTTCTGCAGAACATGAGGTTAGAAAAGATTGACCTCAGGATGACCATCTGTACCTGTCTCATTTTGTTTGTATAGCAAACTTTTTGTTTGGCAGCTGCAAAGTTCTATGATAGATTATAAATTAATCCATTATTTGTGCTAATAAATTCATATATCATGCTGAACTGTAATTATGGCTTTTATATGAATGCAATTCCCATGCTCGTAACCTGTAGTTTATATAAGCTATGTCGTAGTATGATGTGTGAACCAAATTGTAGTCTTTGTATGAATTCATGCTATGCAATCTTTGCTACATTATTTACCAAATTGTTTCTTTCATCTATAATTAGTAAGATGTTTTACCATTTTCCATAAAGAATCAGAAGATTGTCCCAGTTGAAGAAGATGACAATTTGACAACTGGTCATATAAAAGTAGTGTTATTTATTTATGAAACATGATTTATTCATTCTGGTTATGTATTGATGTGAATAATATATCTAAGTAAGTCTTACTATTAAAAGTCAGCTATTTATTCCTAATTTCAAAATGTAAAAGTAATATTTTAATGCAACAATAATACAAATGATAGTAGTGCTGGGTAGTGACAATCTTCTGCCCTCTTTTCCCCCCATCCATATTCATTTTGATGAAAGATAATTCTGAAGAGAAGAGCATTTTAGGAAAATTCTCCTGCGTGGTATGAAATATGCTTGTGGTTACTTATTTATTTATGAGGTTGTGGTGTTAGTTACATTACACTTCAATTAACTCTCAAGGGCAGATATATTGGAAACTGTTCTTATTCATAGTGGGTATATAGATCTGAATTGTGCAATCTCATTATATTGATAACACTTACACCTGTTGCTCCAATGTGTCCTAACTGGCCAAAATAAACAGCTCATTTATGTTCAGTTCTATTTGACTATACCTTGCTCATTTGGAAACATTAATGTCATTAATGTCATTGATAGCATTCTGCTCTTTGTAGCACATATCTGTTTTTGGACATTCCCAGTTAATTCACAGTACCAAATGTGGTCAATACACCAAATACTGTTGGATCAGAAATCTTGAATTAACATAGTTTAATTAGGGTAGTCTAACCCAATATATATTTTTCTAGCTGGATCAGCTTTCTAATATAACATTTACTTTTTAAAATATATAACTCTGTACTATCCAATGGTTTTTTTTTACTTTTCTCTTTTTCTCTTTTTCTTCATTAAATATTTACTAATGTTATATATTTACCTTTTGAAAATATTCTGTTGACATGTGCCTAGATAGTTCACAAAGATTTACTCTATTTCTCTCATCTTGCCTAAGGAATAAGTGAGCAGAAATAAACTGAAATGATGCACATTCCTTTTCTAGAACTGGATAAAAAGAAATGATGCAAGAGCACCTTGGCATTTAAATAGTGCATCTACTAGTCAACCTTATAAGAACATTTTGGAATAAGCAATAAGGGTCTTTCCTGTTCCATTGCACAGGTGAATCTTGGAATAAGAGTTTCTGATTTATCCCCCATTCCCATCACCTTGATTGCTCACAAAACCTAATGGCCAAAAATAATTTCAAAAATTCCTGCCTAAATATTTTATATACGTTAAGAAAGAGACATTTTCTTTACTGGCAATCAAATTATGTCATCCAAAATCAGAGATCTTGTTCTAAAAAGGAAATGTGAAGCACTACCTAAAACAAATAAAGACAAATAAAGCGTTACAGGATATTTTTAAAAATGCAACTACCACCCGATAACTAATTATGCATATTTTTATGTGCTGGAGGAAGCAGGTAGATGGAAAGTGACAAATATGGCCATATTTGCTTGCACCTGAGATGATTTAGCCAATATTTCCTTCTTTTTAATAGCAAGGAGGATAAAATATACCTAACTTCTGAGAGCTGTTTTGTATCCATATACAAGAGCTGAGCAGGATAAGTGAGGAGGAGTTTCTAACAAAACACACTGTGGTGTGTCAGTTAACAAAGCAAAGCAATGACAAAGATATCACAGAAAGGTAGGAAAAGAATATAATTCTAAACAGCACTTTGACAGGTGCAGGAGCATATGAAGAGAAGGAATGAGACTGAAAAAGGAAAATATGCCAATTTGGTATGAAAGAAGAACTGAGCCATGTTTACTAGCTCATCTCCCCATCTTCAATCAAAGAAAACATGTCCTAAAGCCCATGTCCCACTGCACCAACGGATGCAAAGAGGATGTAAAACGGACAAAAAAAACTTGCCATCCATTGGAAAATGCGATGCATCCGTTGTGTACTCACTGCATACGTGTTTCATACGCTCTATCCGTCAAACATCCATCTACTGCTATTTCATCCGCGTCAAAAGTTTTGAGCTGCACAAATACTTTCTGAGCAGATGGACACTTGCCGCGTCATGCGTCAGACTGCCAACCTTGAACATAAGGCAACAAACTTTCTATGTCCGTTGTCATCCATACACGTGCGCTGTTAACTCTCAGCATCCTCTGTGGGCTATCCTTACAAACTCACCATCCGCTCCTGAATAGCTGACAAACGAGAAAGAGTGGAAGAAGCGAAAGTACACAGAACAGTCCACAGCAGTGTTTAGTACGGTCAACAGAGGAGTCCATCACAGCGGTTAGTGGCATGGAAAATAGAAAGGATGTAAGTCAGATGCATCGTCGTATATAAAGGATTAAAACGGACAAACTTTTGTATATGTGACGTATCTCAGATATTGTTAGGGATGTCTGGGAGGTATGCCGAGAGTATGTGGTAAGGACAAATTGGTGAGAAACCATAAAATATTTCCTATAAAAAGGGGAGCGAATCACCTTCCTATCGTCAGTATTGCGAGTCCAGCAGCCCTAGTATACAGACCTCTTCACCCTTGTCTTGCTCTTCCACATCATCCATTTCATCCCACCATGGATCATCTACACAACTGCCTTTATGGTAGCTGCCATCATTCAACACCCAGAACCAAGCGCTGTTCAGACTGTTTCACCTTTTCTACGCAAGGAGAAAAAGGAGGATGTCCAAGAGCCTGTGTGGGTCCGGACAAATGGATGCAGGAGAAGAGTGGGACGTTTGGACTGTATGACAAGCTGATGTTGGCAGCTGAGGAGATGAAAGACACTCAGTGCATGCCAGAAATCTTCATGAGGATTGGCCACCAGCCATGTTTGACGAACTTGTTGACGTTCTTGAGACCCAGGTTGTACCAAGTCCGAGCACCACTTCTGTCCCAACTGCGACCCTGGACTGAAGGTGCACTCCTCTGCACCACCTAGGGCCTCAGTGAACCACATACAGAAACATGTATATGCCTGTGAAGGGTGGCCACACAACACCATCAGCGATTGTGGTCAGAAAGTGGGCAGGCCATCATCGAAGGAATATGTGGAGGAGCTCCTCCAGTTGCCCCACCACTGAAGAAAGGCTGGAGGAAAGTTGCAGAAGAGTGGTATCAGAGGTGGACTTTCCCCACACCTTTAGACGCCATTAGATGGGAAGTTGACTGGATGCAACAAGCTCCTAGCAAACTCTACGAGTTCCTCTTTTACTCACACTTACAAGGCTTCTTCATATCATCCTCTTTGCAACATGGGTTGATGCTAGACTAGCAATGTTCATGTACATCGATGCTTCAAGGCAACAGCGTTCATCTTTCAGTATAGCCAGTAATACAAACGCCAAGTGACCTCCAAGGATGGCCAATAGGACGTAACACTCATCAGTGGTTTTCCAATCCAGACTCCCCTACCCAAGACACACAATGAATTGGCTGCCTACTTCAAATCAATGGGTGTGATGACGCCTTCTCCCTCAGAACCTAGCCTCATTGAAGCCCTACACTTCAACAATACCTCCACCCGTGAAGAGAGGATCTTCGAACTACAGGACTGTCCGAGGGCAAGGACGTCAGTGGTGGAGTAACGCCTTTGCATCGCTGGCCAAGCGAGGTTCCAGTACTTGCTCACCACCATGCAAATGCAATCACCCACGGGACTGTGAGTGGAGCATCGTGCGCGAGCTTGCTGCGTCCATGCACAATTCTCATGTCGTATAAACCCTTGCTACCGCGTGTTTGCCAGAACAGACTTGTGGACCAAATTCAACAAGGAATGGGGACATTGAGCCTGTCGTGAATGGATAGGCAAGCGATGAAATCCTGATAGACACTGTGGAATGATACAAATGCCCCAAACAGAGCTTCACATGAAGGGAAGGAAGGCAGCGCAGCGAACCTTACTGGGAACACTGTCCAACTCCCCAGGTTGGAGCAGTGAGTGGTGAAGACAGGATGGTAGATGCTTAATGGAAGCTTCCTATGGCCTGTCTCATAAACACTGTGAGATTGTGCATGTATGTTGATGGTCATACAATGATATAGTCCCGGCAATTAATAAAGGCTTATTTTGAATATGTGTTTGATCAAGGACTAAATGTGTTATTGATAAAAAAATGTGCGCAATTGTTGTGGCACTGGGAGGAGTGGGACCATACAGTATCCCCAACTAATGCTGCACTGGGGGTATTATTCAATCCACAGCTATCCTTACCATCCCACAACTATCCCTTACCTATCCCACAGCTATCCTTACCTTACCCATCCCACAACTATCCCTTACCCAATCCCCACAACTATTATTCTTACCTATCCCACAAAAGTTTTCACCAACACTTATTTAAGTAAAACAAATGAACCAAGTGTGTGAAGCAAAGATAACCTTTATTAATAACTGTCTTAAATAACTTGTAGACTTTATTAAAAGAGCAGAAATGAAACCAAAGTAACCAGATGTCTTAAGCAAAGATTAATAGTGAACAAGAAACAAACTCCAAAGTCTCTGCACTATTCTCAGTCACTCTGAGGCATCGTCCATGGTCTCAGACCTGTCAAAGTGGCCAGGGACTGTAGGAGGTGGCTATGGCTGGGGCGCCATTGGAGGGTGCCCCAAAGAAGTATAACCAGGGATGCGATGCGTTGCAGGCAGCTCTCAGAAGAGCTGACATTTCAGGGGGCCCATGCAGTTTGTAAGCCACTTCCTCAAACCTGGGATGCCGGCACAATACTGATGACAGATTTCCTGTTTGAGGGGCTTGGTGTGGGTTGGAAAAGGAGAGATGTAGGTGGGGCTGTCTGGTCTTGCAGCTGTTCACGCTTAGGCATCTTTGTGTGTGCGATTTGTACCTGTGCCTGGGACTGGGAAGGGCTGCCTCTGCTGTCGGAAGTGCTCAAGGTACTCATAGCCTTGCGTAGTGTGAATTGGGCTGTGAAAGCCAGTGGAAGGGCGAATGTGACATCACCTGGCGCATGAGGAGCAGTTCCTGGAGATGGGGTGGAGCAGGTCAGCTGGGCCTGGAGGGTGGGTCATGACAGTGCCTGTTATCTTCCTCCTTCATCACCTGGGTACTGGCCGTCGGGCAGGTCCATGTGAGGTCTGGACATCACGTAGAAATGATAGGGCTGCGCTTCGATATGGTATGTTGCTGGTAGGATCAGCTGAGAACAGAAAATCTGTGCTGCGTTTGTTGAAATATGATTCTGTCCCTGATCTCCCAACGAGGACAGTACTGGCTCTGTTCCCCTCCAGTCTGGCCTCTCTGCCTGCTTTTCTGTGGAGGTGAGAGCTGGGGTTGGGGGTGGGTTTGCGTCTCTGTTGCGCTTGTCTTCTGCTCCGATTTGAGACAGTGGACCTCCATGTCTCTGGACACGGGAAGAGTGTGCAAGCTGTCGGGCGGGTCTCTTCTAATGGGGGCCTTCAAAGACCCTAGCCTGGACACGTGTAGCTGTCTCTGGCTTGGAAAGGAGTGCTTGTTCTGTAGGCTGTCTGAGGGAGAGGACTCTGTCAGAAGGGCTGCTCCCTCGTGGTGGATCTCACCCTCCAGTGAAGTCTCAACATAGGCCATGTACATAGGTCAATCCCGCGTACAGTGTGAGCTTTGACAGCGGCCTGAACCGGATCTCTTCAGGTGCAGTCTTTGTCCATACCAGGTAGCGATGTTGCTTCCACCATCCCAGAGACATCTCGAAGTGTAGCCAGGCTTCTCCTTTCGGTTTCTGTCCTTCTCTCGTGTCAGCCGCATTTTTGGTCACGATGCAGTCTGTGGCCTTTTCTCCACAAGGTACTCTTCTCCCCTCAGCCATCCAGCACCTCCTCACTCATGTCCTCGGGAAAATGGAGTGTTGTTTCCTCTTCCCTTCTCCTTTTCCTTGCGCTCTTCCTCCCTCTGGCAGGGCTTCAGGGCTTCAGCCAGCAGGACTTGAAGGGCCTTGGGGCTCGGTCACCAGAGCAGCAGCAGTAGTAACAGCTAGCACCCAGCACCAGCAGTAGCAACAGCAGCAGCAGCAGCAGAAGAACACCAGCACAGATAACATGCCAGGCAGCGAGCAGCAGCAGCAGGAGAAGCTACCACAGCAACAAACACCCAGCAGCAGCAGGAGGATCACCAGCAGCAGCACCAGCAGGAGAAGCACCGAGCAGGCACCACCCAGCAGTCGAGAGATGTACCAGCAGCTTCAGAAGTCAGTGACCAAGGCTGGATGGTTGCGTTCTCTCCTTCTTGTCAACAGGGCTGAGGCAGGAGTAGCACGAGGCTTCCTCTTGCTTCCACTGACTGTACGAACCCAGTGGTGTTCTTTTCAAAGATGTTCTTTGCAGCAGGTCTTTCCTGCTGAATCGGTGACTGCTTGCCGAGCTGCATCCTTTATATCTGCGGAGCTGAAGCGAATTCATCCTCCCCGCATGCGCAGGAACGGCTTCTGCATCTTGCTATGTAATCGCTATAGGCATTCCATTGAGTTTGCATTCCACATCATTCAGCTACCACGATCCGCTTCTTCTGCCTTATGCATTCGCTTCGCAAAGGTCTTCCCCGGGAAGCCCGTATCGATGTGTCATCTGCTTCCATCCACTTCCAATCCGCTTGTGCTCCTCCGAACATCTGGCTTACCACATCCTCGCTACGATACTAAAACCCCCAGTTCACGTGTCCTTTTCCGTTCTTTTTCATTCTGTTATGCAAATTTTCACCACTTTTGGAGCGGATAACAACGTGATGGAGCCACCCCGAAATTTTGCTCGTCCGCTGTGTCCTTTTTGCATACGTTTTGCATCCATCAGCCAGTGTGACCTAGCCTTAAAGATGATACCACTTTATTCAGTTACCTTCAAAAATGCCTACTCTGTCTTTGTCTCCCACTTCAGATTAAAATTGGCTTATGTATGTAGTATGCACCATGGGATTAACCCACAAATTATTTCTATAATTTGATGTGGCACTCAAAAGTTCATTTGAAATAGAAGCATTTTAACCTTTATGAAATCCAAAATGGAGATTTTAAAAAAAACAAAAACAACAACTGGCCGATAATGATACAGTCTGCCAGTCCTGCTATCAGTAGCCTTTTGCATTGTAATGGTTCTTCATAATGTTTAATTATATGAAATGTGAAGGCTTTAAATTGTGTGCTTTCCTGCCTCCTCTGCTCGATTTTATCAGCTATCATATGGCAAGCGTAGAAATAGAAAGTGCTATGAAGTCATGCCAATTGATTTGCAATGTTGTATTTACCTCCAACATTTCTCCACTAAAATAAATAGAAATTTCTGACATGCCTATTCTCATATTTAATATTGCTGATGTTTCCATTGTGTTTGTTAAATGTTATGTTCAATTGCTTTGCAAAAATTAATCTTGTTCTTGCAATGGTTGTTGAAGCGAAAGCTGAGCTTGTAGTTTAATTTAAAGATAAATTAGGGAAGCAAAACATTACAACCACGAAACTGTAATCAACACTAAAACTCATTGTCTATATCATATAATTGAGAGACTATGGCAAATAGAGTACATGAAACTTACTTTATAGACATGAAATCTGCCTGTATAAATATATACATACTATAAATCAGGGGTCTTCAAACTTGACAGCTTTAAGACTTCTGGAGTCAACTCCCAGAATTCCTCCTCCAGTCATGTTAATTAGTTCAGGAATTGTGGGAGTTGAAGTCCACAAGTCTTAAACTTGCCAACTTTGAAGACTCTTACTATAAATGAAGGCATCTTCTCCTCCCTCTCACCACTTCTGTTAGAAAGTTACTAAGGCCAGGAGCTCTGTCACTTGGATTGTCCTCCAACTAGTAGGAGGATGATACCCAACTTCCATTTTTTTTCCCATCATGGTCCAAAGAAGTTGTTCAAATTATAAATCTGAGTCATTAACAGATGGCGATGATGTTGTTGTTTAATGATGTGATGATGTTTAACAACAAGGATTGTCTGTTTGTTCTCTAGAAATGCTAGCTATAGTCATGAAGGCATTCAACTTACATAAAATGTACTTTGTGTGAAATTGGGAAGACTTCAGATGGTTCAGAATGATGAGGCAAGATCTCTGACCATGCCATAACAAGGATCATGTGTGGTTTCCTTGTTACAAATTCAATGGATAAAAGTCTGCTTTCGAACACAGTGGATAGTGCTGATTAAGAGCAGTACATCCCTATGTTCATGAGACAAATCTGTCTGGGGAAAAAATCATATTGTCCTATATAAAGCTGCCCAGCTTTTAAGATTCTTAGGAGCAGTGCCTCACTCTCTCCTGCTATTATCACAGCTTACACTTTAAAGAGAACTTTTTCAATTGTTGCTCCCAGGCACGATTAACACTTTCTTCAAGAGAATCTATGCTAGTTTCATTTTTGCTCTCTTTCTACGAGGCAACAAGTGCATTTTTAATCAGAGAGGCTGACTTGTTACTGAAATAGTTGAAATCTGGTTGCTATTGTCTTTACTCATATGCTTTGCTTAACTAAGATTTTAAACTGATAAGCTATTAACTTAGCTTATTGTTTATTACTGCATTTGATACTGTATTGTATCTTCCGGAGCCAGAAGAAAAGAAGAAAGAAAGAAGGAAAGAAAGAAAGAAAGAAAGAAAGAAAGAAAGAAAGAAAGAAAGAAAGAAAGAAAGAAAGAAAGAAAGAANAGAAAGAAAGAAAGAAAGAAAGAAAGAAAGAAAGAAAGAAAGAAAGAAAGAAAGAAAGAAAGAAAGATGTTAGAGAGCCCCATCCCCATTGTTTTATAGAAAAAAAATATTGAGGAAACACCAAAGCATCTCACAAGTCACACATGAAAATGTTAATCAACTTTGTACTGATACAAATAATCAGAGTCAGAAGGGACCTTGTAGGTCATCTAGTCCAACCACCCGCCCAAGCGGGAGACCCTATTCCCTCATCTAAGTCGTTAATGAAGATATTGAAGAGTACTGGGCCTAAGACAGAACCTTATGGCACTCCACTGCTTACTTCCCTCCATGTAGACTTAGATCCATTAAGGACTACTCGTTGAGTACAGTTTACCAGCCAGTTGTGAATCCATCTAGTAGTGTTGCTATCTATTCCAGTTTTTTCTAGCTTACTAAGAAGTAGGTTGTGGCCTACTTTATCGAATGCCTTGCTGAAATCTTTGCAACAATAAAAACCTGAACAAAAGCCGTGAAGTTCCACAAAAACCAACAAAACCAAAATGTAAAACATACCTTAAAGATATGTTCAGTATCTGTATAATGATAAAAACATTAATGGGAATAAATTAAAAATCAAAATATGAAGAATTGAACGGAGTTCCATGAAAGAGGCCATAGGTGGATGGCTGAAGACAAGCACCCTACATTGTAATTATTAACAGGAGTTCTGCTTGTTAATATATTAGCCATAACAAGCTAAGTGAGAAGGCTTAATTAACTCTTTCACTTGAAGCAATGCAGTGTAGGAAATGATTTTCCTAAGGTGGTATTGCACTTTGATTGTTTTTGTTCCAACTGTACAAATTATCTTTTCTCTACAGTTATTATCACTTAACAATGTTTTTATTGTATTTGATAAGTGATTTTCTTTTGAACATCTTGGACTTAGACAGTTACTTTATAATCAATACTCCATGAATTGCAAGGATCAAAGCCTCTTTTCTGATCATTCTCTTTTGCTTCAAGCCTAGACCATTCCATCAAAGTGCACTAATGGCAAAGGCACAACACATTTCTAAAAACTAGACAGGATTGAAATGTTAACTGTGTAACATAGTTTTTTTTATAACTTTTCTTTTCCACTGTACACTTTCCGAATAAATGTAAAGGGAACTTTTAAAGTCCAGTGCCAGAATCATCTTTACAGGTCTTCTTCTCTTTGTCTTTTTCATCATCTTCTTCCTCATATTAATATGTGATAACAGCTTTTGAAAAAGTCACAGCAGTTCCATTCTGTAGAAAATTAAAATCTCCAAGAATAAATTAGAATGGGTTAAGAATATCTAACAGAGTTTTAAGGCTTTTGCATAATACAGGCATCATAACATTTCTGTTCATTTTGAAATGAAACTCTACCTAGGTAAATAACTTTAGTGAGGACCTGGTACTTTGATTCTACACTCCTATAAGCCTTCTTTTATTAATATTGCCATTGCCATTTCTCATCTATGTGCTGAAAGGAATATTAAATAATTTTAGAATTTGCCTGAAAGGCCACTGAGCAACATTTTAATCAAAATATACACCACACTCGACTTCATATATCCCACTTGTTGAAGGCAGTGCCCTTTCTTAGATAAAAGTCAATTCAAATACTCAGCAGCAACCTATGATATAATATAGCTCTAATCAAAATCTTAATTCTGCAAAAACAAACAATACAAGCATGTTTTTCACACACACTTTTATTAATGATTCCTGAATTCCAGGTCTTTAATTTTATCATAGCAGAGTGGACAGATCCCAATTTGATATACACTGCTCAAAAAAATAGAGGGAACCCAAAAATAAGACATCCTAGATCTGAATGAATGAAATATTCTGTTAAATACTTTGTTCATTACATAGTTGAATGTGCTGACAACAAAATCACACAAAAATTATCAATGGAAATCAAAT